>JABZEU010000220.1:0-12443 GCA_014635995.1 Sarcophaga peregrina
GGCATTTATGGCCTTTAGCTACATACATCGTTTCTCGATCACAGCTGAGTTGTACAGATACTTGAATTAGATTCGACTTCACAGTGCTTGGATATTTTTTTATAACTTTTATGGGAGCATAGCGCTTCTACATAGGATCTCCATCTCTATGCTGCAGTTATTTTTGCGTTTATCCGTGTTTTTTTTTTTTTGTCAACTTTGACTCCTTGAGCCTTAAGGATACCACACTCGTGCTATATAGGTATACAATAGCTTTGTCGACCCCGTTTCTGTGTTTGATTTTTTGTGCTAAGTATTCCATGTGTCACTTTGTGAGTTCAATAAGAAGTCACCTTAGCCTAGTAGATAGTGTGTTGACTTATTAGATGTGAGGTGATGGTTCAAACTCCAGATCAGACATCTCGATGAAAAAATAATATGAGAAATATTTCTTCGGCTACTTTCTCTCAGCTGATTTCAGGCAAAAACTCTGAGAGTAAATAAAAATCTGTCGTTCGGAAACGACTTCAAAACTGTAGGTCTCACTATTTATCAATAAATTTAAAACACACAACGTAAGTGGTGTCAGAAACTAGGCCGAAATCCTGACGGAAGGGTTTTAACTACCAATTATGTATCTATGCCTGTATTCCATGTCTGTTAGGTATCTGGCTTCTCAATGTACCGATGTAGTCTAGAGTATCCTGCACAAGTCTAGAAGCACTTGTTAATAAAACCTGCTGTTGTTTGCATGATTGTATTATAAGCCGTAGTCTAGTAGGTATTATGTTGGCTTATTAAACATGAGACCAAGGTTCAAGTCCAGCAGAGAAGAAAATTGAATATTCTTAGTTTGGTTTGTCTATATGTTTATAAGCTTTCTGTTATTGATTTTAATTGTCTGAAGCTAGCTTTCTTATTCTCTTTCGTCCTATGAATTTTTGTTGGACATTGTTTGTTGACCATTTTCTTTTCATTGAAATATCTTTTACTGAGTGTCTTTATATGGTGTTCAGTGTCCGTTTCAATCGCTGTATATCGTGCTTTTTACTATTACTTATAACGATTTATCCTTAATTTATTTTTGTCTGTCAACTTCTAGAATCTCATTGTGAATTTCTATGTAGTTTTGTTATTACAATTTATTCCTTACTATCTAATACCCGGTGTGCTTCGCTACCCCTCATCGAAATTAAATACATAATAATTAAAAAAATTATTTATGTAATAATTAATTTGTAAAATTTAATATAAACTTTTTTCTTAAATAAATAATTCTTATTCAAATGCCTTGGGATACACAATATTTTTTGTTTTTCTCTCTGGTGCGTATACATATAAATCTGCGGGTTTTTCGATATATCTCTCGGACATGCGACGTAAAGCTGTCCATGTGAGAACCATGGATTTTCTAGATTAAGTCCACAAACTTGAAAGGAGTGACCTTTAGCTTTATTAATAGTCATGGCAAATGCTAGGCGAATAGGAAATTGCAGGCGCTTGAAAATCGAATGGCATATCCCATGTAGTCATAGGAATACGTGGGCAGCAATACATCAGTTCCCCTTAAACTTTCCAGTTATAACGTTTGCCTCGATAACATTGCTCATCATTTTTTTTTACTGTTTTCGAATGTCATTACAAACGATCGTGGAGGATCAATATTTCTAAGTAAAATAAAGCCTAAGTAAAGGAAAGCCTAGTAAATCTAACGAATTTAAAAATTCAACTGATTAATTGACGACATTCTCAATATTTGAAACTGTATCGATCGATTAATAAGTTCTTTGATTCCCATCGATCTTGTTGCGAATATTGCTGTTGATGGAATTAACGTTAATATTTTTGGATGCCAGTAACGCACGTTCAGATTACCATCGGATATTTTAAAAATTTTGCACGATATTGGGAAATACACAATTTATTATTTCTCCAAAAGTCTGATGGAAATTTTATATATATTTGTTATAGGACCTATTGGATTTCTTCCATTACCTAAATCAAGCAATTGTTTGGAAAAAGTTGAAGCTGCAGCATCAGGTTGCAACTGAAAACACATATTTGTAGTTAATTTTAGAATGTGAACATGTCACCAAAGGTATGATGATTTTAGACATGGTTTTAGCTCAACAGCTGGCTTTGATCCTAAAAAAATGAGATTCTAGCTGTTACAGTTTATATGGGAGGTGCCGCACCCACTATTGCTAGTTGTACAAAAGTTGAGGTATCTTGCTGTTATAGTTTTTCAAATATACTCATTTTGTTATATTACAATAGCAGGTAATGTTGCATATGTGGGCGTGGCACCTCGCTCATTTGAAATATCAAAATATACGGTAACCTATAACTCTTTCCATTGATTTATTGCAGCTGCGGCCAAGTCTAACCTATCAGACTATTTCCCATTCAGAATCCGACCTCGGATTCTATTGCTCTTTGTTGAAAACTTGTTTACTAATTGCCCAAGAGCTTAGTTAAGCGCTACTTATCAAAGCCACTTGAACAATTTTTACTGCTTATATTAGAAAAGATTTCTAACGCATTCCATTTATTTATAGTGTGGAATGACTCACATATTTCATTTTCGCATACAAAGTAATGGGCTGTCGTAAACTGTAAATGATATTATCATTGTGACCAATAAAATTTGATTTTTGTTGGAAAATATGAAATTTCAGAATAATTTTATTCCGAGATATCCCATGTCATGATTTCCTTGCCATATATTTTGCAACACATTTTATTTATGTTACGAGTAATTATAATTTAGTTTCGCCAACGTTAAATTGCCAAGTTAAATTATTTTTTAATTTATTGAAAAGCATTGCCGATTGATTTCAAAATATGAATTATTGGTTTTGTTTCAGCTAATAATTGAAATTATAATTTGCAAGTTGAAATTTATTTTTATTTTATCAAAGCAAAATTTATGATTACTTTGCATAACTAGAGGCATAAAGTTATAACTTATAAAGTTATTAATGTGTGTAGTTGGATGTGTATTTTAAACAAAACTATGTACGATATTTTGCCAAATTAGATGATATATTCAGAAACATAGACTGTTTTAGAACAAATTGTAATTTCCCTCTGACGTGACCGCGATCTACGTGTCCTATAGCCCATGCTGCAGTTGCTAGTCTTTCTATATTTCCCATAAAAATTCCTTTCTTAATGGGTGGCTTAGATGCTCTAAACTCTTGTTAACATTAGGTAATACGGTTTTGGAACTAACATTGTGCTTTAGATCCTTTAGACTCTTGTTAACTTTCCATGGTATGGCTTTTATTCACTTTAAAGTCGTCGTAATCTAGCGTGTTGGCATAAACGTGGGTAGCCGGGGTTAGTCTCAGCTCTCAAACAAAAGAAATATAAAAAATTCCTACTACTGAGGCTTCTGGGAGTTAATAAAATTACTTTTCCACCACTTATATATAAAATTAACACATACAACGTGGGTGGTTTGAGAAGCTAGATCGTAATACATGACTAAAAGGTTGTAATGACCGATTAACTTAAGTAAGTAAAGTCTTGGAATACCTTTTTTAGTAAAAGGTGTTAGAAAATTTGGCTAGTGTACAAATAGATCTCAAACAGAACTTCTTTGAGTCCAGTTGTATTACCCCCTGAAGGTTTTTTTGGCTTATGGGGGGCAATGATATTTGTTAACGCCACTACCAAAAACCCTAACTTTAGTTGATCGGTCTGGCAACGATTAATTTAAATCATAGAATTTTTTTATTGTATTTGTTTATATTTAACGAAAGTAGAAAAAAGTTGTTCTAAAGTAGCTTATTTAAGCAGCCAATTTGTACTGTTATTTTATTCTTCAAGAAAATTCCAGACCATAAAGTTGGCAGTATCCAGAGGAAATTTTGTTAAAGTTAAAACTTAAAAAGAAGTAAAATTTTCTAGTGGTTTTCTAACCAAAAAGTATGTATAAATTTAGTTACTTCTATAATTATTTAATTCCTAATTATTGTTATTTATTTAGGAATTTTAATATAAATACATTAGCGAAATAAATTTGAATATTGAAGCTTTTGTATTTTATTCAAAATCCAATTGAAAATCGCTAGAAGTTACCCTAGGCTGGCGTGCCTCCAACATTTTTTAAAATTCTTTTTGATCTCATCATTTTTCTGGACCACCTCTGCCCTAACAACTTGCCAATCTCGCAGTAAGTAGAAATGTCTTTACCACACTACGAAAGTCAAACGCTAAATGAACAGTCTAACCAAGAATGTTCGCTTTGCCACAAACCCCCTGACAAAAATGTAGTCACCTGCGTCGATTGCCACAAAATTTTTCACAAAAATTGCGTTAATGTCGCAGACAACAACATAACCTTCAAATGCCCTCAGTGTTTTACCGTAAGGTCAACTTCACCTGCGCCAAGTACTTCAAGTCATTGCTCGAATCGTTCTCATGCTTCGCAATCTCGAAAATTAGATTTAAAACTTCAAAAGCTTGAAGAAGAACGCAAATTGAACAAGCAGTATTTGGATGATAAATATAAGCTTCTTGAAGAAGCTGAGGACCTCACCGATATCTCAGATGATATTTCTCAATCCGGCCGTGATTGGTTGGTTTCAAATGAATCCCCTAATAACACCGAACAACCTACTGTTTCTAATGTTAATCACCCTACAAACTTGCAAACACCTAATTTGTCGAATCAAACAGACAACAAAAATTCATCTTCAATGCCAAGTAATTTCGTGCCAAAAACAAGTCAATCAACACTCATTTGTAATGGCTTAAATACGATGCCACAAAACTCAGTTGGATTTGTCCCACCGACAGTTACCTCGGCTGCAATTAATTCGTCATCAACCATGGTCGCAGTACCAAATTGTACTACGACCATTTCCACCCATAGTGGCTATCAACAACGAACGCAGCCTACAGTACCTCCAGTGTATACTTATCCCGTCAGCAGCGTATTTTCATCCCACTATACAAATAATAACGCACAAAATTTATTTAATTCGGTTCCACAACAATTTATTGAATCTCATCCTACGCCGTCTACATTGCATTTCCCTCAACATGCACAAACAATGGCAGCCCCTTGTCCGCCAACACATTTAACATCAGCACCTACAGTGCTGCAGAACCAAATTAATTCTCGCCAATCTCTCCCAAAAGAGCTCCCCGAATTTTCAGGTCATCCAGAAGATTGGCCGGTATTTATTTCGACCTATGAGTGGTCCACCACAGCCTGTGCATTTACCGATGCCGAAAACCTCATTCGCCTTCAAAAGGCCTTAAAAGGAGAAGCACTTCATAGTGTCCAACAGATGTTAATCCATCCCTCTAATGTAAGCATTGTTCTCCAAGTTCTCCGTATATTGTATGGCCAACCTGAAAAGATAATAAATTCAATAAAAAATAGAATTAATTCTTTTCCAAAAGTAGAAGAGAATAACCTTAAAACACTTACCTCTTTATCGATTGAAGTTCGCAGTTTGATATCCACAATTACTGCTAGTGATATGCTTGATGAATTAAATAATTCATCACTTCTGTTTGACATCATGCAAAAACTTCCACCCTCGTATCAAATGCAGTGGGCATCACAAAAAATACAGCTGATAAACCAAAATAAAAAACCAAATTTGTTCGAATTTGACAAGTGGTTTTTTAATGTTGGTATAACAGCTAGCAGTATAATTCTTGATCAACATACGAACAAGTGGAACAAAGAAAAGACGATAAATAAATCAAATGCAACAACAACAAACAAGAGAGCTTTTATACATTCCCATAGTGAGCGCAAATGCATTGTGTGTAATAACAACAATAGTTGCAGCGCAGTCGCTAACTGCCCAACATATTTATCTATGGATCGTGGTGAGAAATGGAATGCAGTAAGAAAATACAAATTGTGTAAGTTCTGCTTGTCTAAACATAGCGGAGACTGCAATAAGAAAAAAGAAGTGCGGTAAGGAAGGGTGCGAATATTTTCACCACCCGTCATTACACCGATATTCTACACCGCTAAATAGAACAAAAGAAACTTCAATCGAAAGTAAAAGTGAAAACAATAATTTATCAAATAAAGCAGTAAATAATTCTCATAGTGGAGAAATTAAAAATGTTCTATTTAAAATAATTCCAATTAAAATATTTGGAAACAATAATAAAACAGTCAATACATTTGCCTTTATTGACGAGGGATCATCTATAAGTTTGATGGATGAGTCGTTAGCAAATGAATTAGAAATCGATGGAGTACCAAACCCCTTATGTTTGCGGTGGACGGGAGGTATGGAAAGAAGTGAACAAAATTCCAAAAAACTTAGAATAAATATTTCAGGTGGTAATAAAAAACATGTATCCATTGATGTTTCCACTGTGAAATCATTAAATTTGCCTGTTCAGTCACTGGATTATAAAACATTATCGGAGCGCTATCGCCACTTGCGAAATCTTCCTATAGAGAGTTATAGTGATGCTGTGCCACAAATATTGATAGGATTGAATCATTTCGATCTTGGAGTCTCAAGCAAAATTCGTGAGGGATCACCACAGGAACCTGTTGCCGTTTGCACAAAACTTGGATGGTTTATTTACGGCGCTGTTGCAGCAAATAAAACGGCAAGTACTAATTATAATTTTCATGTATGTGATTGCTCTGCAAGAGTAAATGAATTAGAGAGTTAGTTAGAAGCTTTTACTCATTAGATAGTGTGGGGGTAAGTGTTAAAAATCCACTCGTAGCTGAAAGCGAAGCTCGTGCATTAGATTTATTGGAAAAATATACAAAATATAAGCCATGTGGGCACTACGAGGTCCCCCTTCTGTGGAAGTTTGATTTAGTGGAAATGCCTGATAGTTATCAGATGGCACTTAAACGGCTAGTTTGTCTTGAGAAAAAATTGCGTCAAAATTCAGAACTTCTTAATGTTTTTAGACAAACTATTTCTAAATATTTAGAAAAGAATTACATTCGAAAACTAGATTCTCATGAACTTGAGCGTAGTGATGGGAAAATTTGGTACCTTCCAATTTTCGCAGTCTTCAATAAGAACAAACCAAATAAAACGAGAATTGTTTGGGATGCAGCTGCCACATCAAATGGTATGTCTCTGAATTCCTATTTATTGAAAGGGCCTGATTACTTGGCCTCTTTGCCTTCGATACTCTTTAAATTTAGGCAGAAATCTGTGGCTGTTTGCGGTGACATTGAGGAAATGTTCCACCAGGTGCATATACGGCCTGAAGATTGTGATGTTCAACGTTTTCTTTGGCGTGACTGTATGGATGAAAAGCCTCCCGATGTGTTTGTGATGAATGTAATGATTTTTGGAGCTACATGTGCCCCTAGCATTAGCCAATACATAAAAAATCTTAACGCGAGCAAATTTCAAAACGAATTTCCGCTGGCTGCAAAAGCAATTAAAGAAAACCATTACGTTGACGATCTCCTTATATCCGTTGATAATCCGAAAGAGGCTATACAAATTGTGACTGATATTACATATGTTCATCGCAAAGCTGGATTTAATATTAGAAATTGGATTTCTAACGATAAGTCAGTACTTAAATCCATTTGTTCAAAACCAATTTCTGATTCTAAATGCTTAAACTCGAAAGATGAGAAGCAAATTGAAAAGGTTTTAGGTATTTTTTGGGAGCATCAAGAAGATGCTATTACTTTTAAAATATCCCCTTGGTTAAGAGAGTGCAACATTTTTTCTGTTCAAAAAATACCAACAAAAAGAGAAATGTTGCGATTAGTAATGTCAATCTATGACCCCCTTGGTCTAATAGGACATATTGTTATGTATGTCAAAATACTTATGCAAGATGTTTGGCGATCAAAAATAGATTGGGATGAAAAGATTCCTCCCGAATTAACCAACAAATGGACAAAGTGGATCAACATTTTACCTGAAATAGAGAACATAAAAATTCCCCGCTGTTATTTAAAATATTTTGAAAACTACCACAACATTGAAGTTCATCTCCATACTTTCGTAGATGCAAGTAAGGACGGTTACGCAGCTGTTTGTTATTTTCGATTGAGAAGAGGTGATGATATTATTTGCTCACTTATTGGAGCTAAAACTAGAGTTGCCCCTTTAAAAATAACATCCGTCCCACGTCTTGAACTAATGGCTGCCCTTATAGGGGCGCGTTTTGCCAAATATGTGTCAGATAATCATGATATAAAAATTAATGAAAAATATTTTTGGACCGATTCCAAAACGGTGTTAAGTTGGCTGAATTCCGATCACCGTAAGTACAACCAATTCGTTGCATTTCGCATTACAGAGATTTTGGAGCTGTCATCAATCAAGGACTGGAGGTGGATAGCAAGTAAACAAAATGTAGCCGATGAAGCTACCAAATGGTTCAAAATTCCAAAAGTAACGAATTCCTCTAGATGGTTTGAAGGACCTGAATTTTTACGTCTCCCAGAAAATGAATGGCCGCAAGGAGTTCCGACATCGGCCTCTACGGAAGAGGAGCGTGTGCACCATGCATTCAATATGACGAAATTTGAGCCGATCTTTGACATCCGCAGATTTTCAAAGTGGAATCGACTGGTGCGAGCTGTGGCCTACGTTCTTCGATTCGTGCATAATTGTCGGTTAATTAAAAAACAAAATGGTCAATTAACCCAAGAAGAACTACAAAGCGCTGAAAATATTTTATATAAACAGGCACAGCGTGAAAAATATTCTTCCGAAATTTCCTTATTAAATTCTAACCTGGTCATACATAAATCCAGTGATATTTACAACAAAACTCCATACTTGCAAGATGGTATTTTGCGTGTGCATGGCAGAATCGACAAAGCAGATATTCCATTTGATCAAAAGCGTCCAATAATTTTGCCTAGAAAGAGTCAAATTACGAAGCTTATTTTGATGCACTACCATTGCAATTATCATCATATGAATCACGAGACTGTCATCAATGAAGTTAGACAAAAATTTAATATTTCTAGACTTCGTGCAACATACAAATCTGTAGTTCGTTCCTGTCAAATGTGCAAAATTAAGAAGGCAGTACCTCACAACCCTCAAATGGCTGCATTGCCGTTTGCTCGTGTAGCTTCTAATGTTGCACCATTCACATATACTGGGATCGACTTTTTCGGGCCTATTACCGTCGTTGTAAATAGGCATAAAGAAAAACGCTATGGGTGTCTATTCACTTGCCTGACTATCAGAGCAGTCCATATAGAGGTGGCACATTCATTAACAACTAGCTCCTGTATTTTAGCCATTCGTAACTTTATGGCACGTCGCGGAATTCCCCATGAATTCTACAGCGATAACGGCCACAAATTTTGTCGGTGCTGAACGCGAACTTCGTATAGCATTGGCTGATGTCGATAAAGATGAGCTGGTTAAAGCATTCACTACCACCACAACAAAATGGAAATTTAATCCGCCTGCATCACCCCACATGGGTGGTGCCTGGGAGCGTCTAGTACGCTCAATAAAAACAATATTGTACCAAATAATGCCTTCAAGGTCACCAAGCGATGAGCTTTTGCAAAGTATGCTGTTAGAAGTAGAGAACGTTATAAATTCAAGGCCCTTAACCTATGTTCCTGTGGATGCCGAATCTGGTGAGGCATTAACTCCAAACCACTTCCTAGTAGGTTCTTCTTCAGGACTAAAGCCTATGACGACTTGCGACGATAGTGGCATATTACTAAAACAGCGTTGGCTTGCTTCACAACAATATGCAAATATTTTTTGGAAAAGGTGGCTGACCCAATATTTGCCATCTTTAACTTGTAGGTCAAAGTGGCATGGCCGACCAAAACCTTTATGTCAGGGGGACTTAGTGGTTATTGTGGACCCAACAGTTCCTCGAAATGTGTGGTTACGTGGTAAAGTCTTAGAAGTTAGATTGGCAAGTGACGGTCAAGTACGTAGTGCAAAGGTACTTACCCAACATGGTGTGCTTGAAAGGCCTGCAGCTAAGTTGGCTATTTTGGAAGTTGCGCATCAAGAGGAGTCTGGCGGCGAAGAGGCTTCTTGCCATACTGCGGGGGGAATGTTAACGCCACTACCAAAAACCCTAACTTTAGTTGATCGGTCTGGCAACGATTAATTTAAATCATAGAATTTTTTTATTGTATTTGTTTATATTTAACGAAAGTAGAAAAAAGTTGTTCTAAAGTAGCTTATTTAAGCAGCCAATTTGTACTGTTATTGTATTCTTCAAGAAAATTCCAGACCATAAAGTTGGCAGTATCCAGAGGAAATTTTGTTAAAGTTAAAACTTAAAAAGAAGTAAAATTTTCTAGTGGTTTTCTAACCAAAAAGTATGTATAAATTTAGTTACTTCTATAATTATTTAATTCCTAATTATTGTTATTTATTTAGGAATTTTAATATAAATACATTCGAAAACTAGATTCTCATGAAATTGAGCGTAGTGATGGGAAAATTTGGTACCTTCCAATTTTCGCAGTCTTCAATAAGAACAAACCAAATAAAACGAGAATTGTTTGGGATGCAGCTGCCACATCAAATGGTATGTCTCTGAATTCCTATTTATTGAAAGGGCCTGATTACTTGGCCTCTTTGCCTTCGATACTCTTTAAATTTAGGCAGAAATCTGTGGCTGTTTGCGGTGACATTGAGGAAATGTTCCACCAGGTGCATATACGGCCTGAAGATTGTGATGTTCAACGTTTTCTTTGGCGTGACTGTATGGACGAAAAGCCTCCCGATGTGTTTGTGATGAAATGTAATGATTTTTGGAGCTACATGTGCCCCTAGCATTAGCCAATACATAAAAAATCTTAACGCGAGCAATTTCAAAACGAATTTCCGCTGGCTGCAAAAGCAATTAAAGAAAACCATTACGTTGACGATCTCCTTATATCCGTTGATAATCCGAAAGAGGCTATACAAATTGTAACTGATATTACATATGTTCATCGCAAGCTGGATTTAATATTAGAAATTGGATTTCTAACGATAAGTCAGTACTTAAATCCATTTGTTCAAAACCAATTTCTGATTCTAAATGCTTAAACTCGAAAGATGAGAAGCAAAGATGAGAAGAAATTGAAAAGTTTTAGGTTTTTTGGGAGCATCAAGAAGATGCTATTACTTTTAAAATATCCTTGGTTAAGAGAGTGCAACATTTTTTCTGTTCAAAAAATACCAACAAAAAGAGAAATGTTGCGATTAGTAATGTCAATCTATGACCCCCTTGGTCTAATAGGACATATTGTTATGTATGTCAAAATACTTATGCAAGATGTTTGGCGATCAAAATAGATTGGGATGAAAAGATTCCTTCCGAATTAACCAACAAATGGACAAAGTGGATCAACATTTTACCTGAAATAGAGAACATAAAAATTCCCCGTTGTTATTTAAAATATTTTGAAAACTACCACAACATTGAAGTTCATCTCCATACTTTCGTAGATGCAAGTAAGGACGGTTACGCAGCTGTTGTTATTTTCGATTGAGAAGAGGTGATGATATTATTTGCTCACTTATTGGAGCTAAAACTAGAGTTGCCCCTTTAAAAATAACATCCGTCCCACGTCTTGAACTAATGGCTGCCCTTATAGGGGCGCGTTTTGCCAAATATGTGTCAGATAATCATGATATAAAAATTAATGAAAAATATTTTTGGACCGATTCCAAAACGGTGTTAAGTTGGCTGAATTCCGATCACCGTAAGTACAACCAATTCGTTGCATTTCGCATTACAGAGATTTTGGAGCTGTCATCAATCAAGGACTGGAGGTGGATAGCAAGTAAACAAAATGTAGCCGATGAAGCTACCAAATGGTTCAAAATTCCAAAAGTAACGAATTCCTCTAGATGGTTTGAAGGACCTGAATTTTTACGTCTCCCAGAAAATGAATGGCCGCAAGGAGTTCCGACATCGGCCTCTACGGAAGAGGAGCGTGTGCACCATGCATTCAATATGACGAAATTTGAGCCGATCTTTGACATCCGCAGATTTTCAAAGTGGAATCGACTGGTGCGAGCTGTGGCCTACGTTCTTCGATTCGTGCATAATTGTCGGTTAATTAAAAAGCAAAATGGTCAATTGACCCAAGAAGAACTACAAAGCGCTGAAAATATTTTATATAAACAGGCACAGCGTGAAAAATATTCTTCCGAAATTTCCTTATTAAATTCTAACCTGGTCATACATAAATCCAGTGATATTTACAACAAAACTCCATACTTGCAAGATGGTATTTTGCGTGTGCATGGCAGAATCGACAAAGCAGATATTCCATTTGATCAAAAGCGTCCAATAATTTTGCCTAGAAAGAGTCAAATTACAAAGCTTATTTTGATGCACTACCATTGCAATTATCATCATATGAATCACGAGACTGTCATCAATGAAGTTAGACAAAAATTTAATATTTCTAGACTTCGTGCAACATACAAATCTGTAGTGCGTTCCTGTCAAATGTGCAAAATTAAGAAGGCAGTACCTCACAACCC
>JABZEU010000221.1:0-12431 GCA_014635995.1 Sarcophaga peregrina
TTCCATTTTCGTTCGGTATAAACGGTATAATTTAAAGTAGATCAGATGAAAACTTTATTTCTACGGCAACGTCTTAAGAAAACAAGACACTGAAAAATGTGTCAGTCCTAGCGAACATCACACTGAATTTTCATACCAATAAACTCAAGATCTTCTGACTCCCTAATATTTACAGTAGCGAGCACAAAAAATGCAACGTTGGGTAAAATTATCTTTAAGTGCGATAATTTTAAAAAAATGGTGACCAGTTCAAAATATTTCTTTGGGTTATTAATCCCTACAGTTATAGATACTTATTATCAATAACATTATGTAAATATTTTTAATTAATGATAGATTATTTTGTCATTTATTAAAAAGAGTGCGAATTTCATGGCAGCAATAAAAATGGAACAGCATAAATTTTAATGTGTTTATTTAAATTAAATAGTAATTCTTACAAAAAAAAATCTTAAAATTAATATTTAGTGGCGTAGCCCTTATTTTTTATGACTTCTTGCAACCTAGAAGGCATAGAGTCGACTAAAGCTATTAATGTGTTAATGGATATTTTCTCCCATTCACTTTTCAAAATTTCTTCTAATTGCCTCTTATTTGACGGCTGTTTCCTCTTAACTTCTTGATCTAATAGCTCCCATAGATTTTCTATGGGGTTTAGATCGGGAGAATGTGATGGCCAATCCAAAACATTGACATCATTGTCGCTTAAAAAGTTTCGAGCTAAGCGACTTGAGTGCTTTGGATCGTTATCCTGTTGGAATATGCTACCAGGAGGCATTTTTTCCCGCAGATGAGGAAGCATGTGTTCTCCAAGGACTTCACAGTACTTCTTGGCGTCCAGTTTTCCTTCGATTTGAGTTAAGGGACCTACCCCATCACGGGAAAACGCACCAGTAATACGTGACGTAAAATCAATAATTTTTTTAAACATATCGTTCCTTACCCACACCATTATGATCCACCGCCATGTTTTACGGTTGGAAGTTGATATCTTGGAGAATATCTCTGTCAAGGCGGTCTTCGAATAAAATTTATCCCATCGGAGCCACACAAATTAAATTTGCTTTCATCGCTCCACAAGACTTTAGCCCATTGTTCATTTGACCAATCCTTGTAACGTTTTGTAAATTACAGGCGCTTCTTTTTATTGATTGCACTGATGAGAGGTTTCTTTGCGGGTCGTCTCGCATGCAAATTAGCCTCTTTAACCTACGGCGAACAGTGTGAACGCCTATAGAGACTCCCATTTGCTCATTTGCGAAATTAGCAACGTCCACTGTGGTCTTTCGTGGATCTTTTTTAACCAGTGCTATCATTTGTCGGTCTTGGGGAGAGGTAGTTTTTCGAGGATTACCACTACCTGGTTTCCTTTCCATACTATTTCTCAAGGAAAAATCGAGATTTAATCCGACATACGGTTGATTGATTTTCACCAAAGAGGTGTCCAACTTCACGGATGGATTTTCCTTCTTCTAAGGCTTTAATGATTGCAGTTTTGCTGTCAGCTGAGAGCTGAGAGCTGCTTCTATTACAAAACACATGTTGTATAACTTATTTAAGAAATTTTCAATTATAATTAAATAAATAACATACTTTAACTATTTTTTTATTATGTTGCATTTTTTTTGCTCGCTAAAAATTTGCACTTTTTTTTTAAATTAGTTACCGTTATTTTGAAACAGATCTTATTAAAGATCATATGGCACAGTGTTACATTTTTTGTGCTCGCTACTGTACATCACATATGGGTATAGATAATGTACTATTATTGCTGCCTAACATTGATTTTATATCTTTTTGGTTTTAAAAGTTTTAAATTTATTTATTAATTTTTTCTGACGATTTTTTTTACGATGTCAATGAACTTTTTTTACGATTTTGATGATTTTTTCTCAAATATTTGGCTACTTGATGCTTCGTTTATCTGGCAGCTATGCATGCAATACATTACATAATACCATGCCATACCATATATTATTGTAATGTATTCTATTATATTAACATAATGTATTTATGTCACAATATCCCTCAAGTGATTCTATGCATTATACTTAACGTAAATATATATGCCACGTATATGTAAAATTGTATTGTATGTTTACTGCCAGTACCCACTTGTATTTCTAATACGAGGTGTTACGTTTTATTATTGCTCTTACAAATCCATTATTTACTGCCCCATTTTTCTACTTCCAAAGCTTTTATGCATTTGTCCTCATTCGTTTAAGTACTTTTGAATGCCAAACACACAAAAAATTTTCTATTTATCGATTCATAAGAATAGATTTGTTAATGATGTTTGTTTCTCCGAACGTTTATAGATTTTAATGTTACTAGGACAACCGGCCATATTTACAAAATACATTTAATGTCAAAAGTTTTTATTTACTGTAGAATGGTTAAGTATGATCAGAGAACAGAAATTTAGTTTTCAAATAACAATATTCACTAAAATATTGTTATTGTTTAAAAACGTGAGTTCATTGCTTACAAACGAAATAAAAATAAATTGAAGTTTAGTTTCAAATAAATTCTCAATAGTTCGCAGAATTTTCGTGTACCACTGTGTACAACTTGATGGATACAACAATAATTTGCTTGTTCATTATTCTTTTTTTTCTTACACCCTTTGCGTACATACTAACACTTGCTCGTTAGATTTTTGTATAGCGGAGATCTTCCAGCCACACCTGTCCTCTTCACACGCATCGCGTCTCCACACAAGACTGACTGAATTGTTACTACTTGTATGCCCACGTAAACAGTCTGATGAATGTTCTTGTAGTTGGGTTTCAATTAAATTCTTTATTGTTCGCAGAATTATCGTGTGTATAACTTGATGTATACTATAATAATTTACTTGTTCGTTATTCTTATTTTCTTATACCCTTTACAGAACAACACTTGTTCGTTAGATTTTTGTATAGCGAAGACTTCAAACCAAAACAGTTCTCTTCACATGCAACGCGTCTTTACGCAAGACTGACTGAATTCTTACTATTCGTTGCCTAATTTCTATACGCCCGCATAAACAGTCTGATGGATGTTCTTGTTCCTGTTCTTTATTGTTCACAGAATTTTCGTATGCCACAGTGACCAACTTGATTTATACAATAATAATTTGCTTGTTCGTTATTCTTCTTTTCTGATACCCTTTGCATACAGAACAACACTTGTTCGTTAGATTTTTGTATAGCGGAGACTTCAAACCACGACAGTTCTCATCACATGCAACGCGTCTTTACGCAAGACTGACTGAAGTCTTACTATTCGTTGTCTGCTATGTCTTCCCTTTGTATATGCCCACGTAAAGAGTCTAATGAATGCTCTTAAAGGCGAATGTTTGTGGCTTCGCCTTCTCGAGAACTCACGTAGTTTCCACAGGTTATGTAGTTTCATTCTTGTTTGTGTATTTTATTTACATTCTTTGTTGTTGTGTTCTTTCTTATTTTTCTATTCCCTTTTTTCATACTCATGTTTATTATTTTTGTAGCTTTTGTTTGTCATTTTAATGTTAAACTATGTTACACCATTTCCATTTTCGTAACAATATCTAATTCCACAAAAAATGACATCCTTCAATTTTATAGGCCGGGCTCAGCACCGTCACAGGGACGCAAATCTAGCTCGAAATTTTTTAGAGAAGGACTACGAAGGTGGAAGGTTTTATGTCAAAATGTGGTCTGATCATGAATATTTCCGGCAATGTTGTCATTGGTAGAAGTTAAAATGTTGTCCTATACGTCCAAACAGTCTAAGTAAACTCTAAGCAAGGGAGTACGAACTTACGCCACTATCTTGTCTGTGTTAATTTCATATATAAGCGACGGGACCTACAGCTAAAATCGATACCTAACGACAGAATGTTGGGAAATTTTTCTTGGCAATTTTATTTCCTTTTAGAGCATTTGCCAGAAATCTACTGAAAGAAACTCGCCGATTGAAAATTATTTCATATTAACACTAAACCTACCGATACCTCATTTATTCCTATTTCTACCAATGACCCCTTGTGGTATTTAAGGTAGATTACATATATTTCTCGGTAAAAAAAATGAACAAGAGAGGAGTATATCTTGAAAAACACATTCAATGTATTTTGTAAAAAAAGTCGCAAAGGCAAATGGCGATGCGATAATGTTATTTTCAAAAAATTCTGACAAGAATTTGAAAATGGATCATTTGACCATGGTAGGTTTAGTGTTAAAAATACAAATAAATACATTTAAAATGCAGTTAATGAGCGTAACACTGATTCTAGAGGGTTTAAGCAATCCCAGCAAAGTTTTAAGCCATAATGGCATAGATCGGCTACTTTTGATCTAATAGTATTACTTTTACGTTGCATCTTAGAAGGATAATGACGCCAATGCGACCATAATGGCTGTTTATAGGTCGCAAAAATAAATCTCCACCACTCCAGGACATTGATCATAAGACTTGCCACGAAAGATTGTGATATTGTATCGGAACGTCCTATAGAGTCTGCTGAAATTTCACAGTTGTAAACGGTAATCCTATTGAATCAATATCTCTCAAACTGCACACCTACATACAAAATTGGTCATTATAAGCCTGCAGTCCGGATTACGATCTAGTTTCTCACATCAACATAAGTTTAGTTTAAATACATGAGTGGGGACACCTAGAGTTTAACGTCGACTCCGTACGACAGATTCTTGGGAAACTTTTTCACATTTTTTATTAACTTTCATAATTTTTGCCAGGAATCTGATGACGTTTAGTTACCCAACAAATATCTTTTCATTGAATTTTTATTCTGTCGGAGATGTCTGATCTGGGAGCTGAAGCCTCACGTCTATTAAGCCATCACATTACCTACTAGACTACAGCGGCTATATAAAGTTAGTTGTTATTAATTCCAAAAATAACCAAAAGTCACCGTAATCTAGTAGATAGTGTGTTGGCTTATTAGATGTAAGGCCCGTGTCAAAACCCCTGACCAACATCAAAGCGAAAATATGAAAACATTGCTTCGGTGACTTTCTCTCAGCAGATTTCTGGCAAAAACTGTTAGAGGAAAATAAAATGCCATGAAAAGATTCTTAAAAATCTGTCGTTTCGGGTCGACTTTGTTTTTTTTTTATAAAACCAGCACTCAGGAGATGGCCCCTACTCATATAGTGCATAGTGATGGTTTTCGGAAAGGTGGAAAGAGGGAAGATGTAAACGGTAAGGAAACGAGTTGTTGCCATTCACCATTAGACAGCAATCGCCCCCAAGAAGCCCGCAGTTTCTCACACTACTTATGTTGTGTGTGTTAATTTTATACAGAAGTGGCGGGAGCTACAGTTTAAAGTCGACTCCGAACGACAGATTTTTGAGAAACTTTTCAAGAAGAGAAAGAGAAGAAATCGCCGAAAGAATACTTTTTGTATTTTGTATTTTGATGTCTGACCTGGGACTCGAACCCTGGCTTTACGTCTAATAAGCCAGCACACTACCTACTAGATCACGGCGACTTTACCATACTTTCTTTTGTTGAAATTTAAAGATAGGAACCGCTTAATGAAAGAATGGATAGAAATGTACTTTAAAAAAATAGTTACACTTTTGAATAGGAATTTCTTAAAAATCCAAACAAATGTTAATAAAATTGTAACAACGAACCATAGTCCTTGTAACCTGAATTCATTAAATGTTGTCTGATACTGCCTTTAAAATAAGGAGTGCGCACGAAAAAAAAAATGTGCCTACTTTTGAGCTTATAAATTTTATCATAATTGAGAGAAATTAATACCGTTACATTGTTTTTGTTAGTCAAAATCAACGTGCTAAATGTCATTGCGATAGTAAAAATAGTTTTTTGAAAATTGCCACCCAACAAGAATGTCGTAAAAAAATAATTGAAATTTTCAATGAAAAACCGCGCCTCTTACAAAAAACGATTGCTAGGCTCGCAGGTGTTAACCAAAAAACAGTTTCTATGGAAAGAATAAAACAATATTAGGAGTCTTTAAGTATTGAGAAGAAGCCTGGAAGTGGAAGAAAAAAAAAGGATTTGTCGACCAAAACAAAGCAAGTAAAATAATACGAATTTTTTTAAAACACCCTAAAATGTCTGGAAGAAAAGTGGGGCTCAAAAATTTGGATGCTTTGAGATCTTGAAAAAAATTCGCCACTTAGTTTTATTTTTATAACAGAAAGTGCGAGTCCAATTTATTTTTTTGCCCACTCCTTACTTTACATTTCCTTCCTTTTCATTTTCCTTTTTACATCTGCAAGAAAATCGCATTTAAAAAAATGTCGATAGTAAATAAAATATTGCCGCATAAAATTTATTCCTGTTATCATACTGTAGAGAACATCCTGTGCAACTGCAACTGTTGAATATTTAATGAATTTCATTCAAATATTAAATTACTTTGCATTCAAAATAGTTGTTGTAGTTGTTTTTTTCTTTCTGAATAGAAATAAATTACTCTTCATTAAGCGCGGGATGTATTAATTGTTTTTTTCGAGGTGACTGTAGACAGTCGTAGTGCAGAGTGTAAATTAAAGGAAAAATGAAACAAATTTAAGGACGAAATATTAAATTTATTTCTGGTTTTTTTTCTATTTTTAAACGATTTTTAAGATTTTTAAAGGAATATTAAAGATGGTAGCTGATGTAATAAAATATTGAAATAATTACATTTAATTGGACATCTAAAGGACATCGATTTGTAACTGAGAGCAATGGAAATAGTTGTCCTTGTGTATAGAGTCACATCGATGCTTTGAGATTCTTCACTAAAAGAGCAAGGTCCTTACACAGTTATATTCCATCACTGGAGCATTTCATCCAATGTATGTCAAAAGAACTTTATAATCTGCGGCCTATTGTGCTTGCCGTTGCTAGCCCTTATACAGCTAATGACTTTTTGTTGCAAATTGCAGTCTCTTGATAATTGCTCCAGAACCCACAATCCAATGTGTTTTAGAAAAACGAACTGTATGTACGGCATCTGATGCTAAAAATAGAATAAACGCTATGCAACAAATTAGAATACATGTATGGATACTTACTAACTAACTTAATTGGCTATTAACAATTCGATTATCGGATTTCGCCCCAGCGCATTCTTCTAGGCATTTCTGCCTCTTGCGCTTCTTCTTAAGTTGGTTACACCAATCAATGATGATGAAGTCGTCGTGGTCGTGTGGGCCGTGTGTTGGCTTATTAGAAGAGAGGCCTCAATTCAAGGCCCAGGTCAGGCATCTCCAACTAAACGAAATACGAAAAAATATTTCTTCGAGGACTTCCTAGAAAAATTTCTAAGAGTAAATAAATTTGCAATGAAAATTTTCTCAAAGAATATGTCGACTTTAAACTGTAGGTCCCACCACTCAAGTATAAAAATTACCAAGCACAACATAAGTGGTTTGAGATAGTAGGTCTTAATCCTAAATAGAGAATTGTAATGATCTAATATGTATGTAATCAAAGATAGGGCTACCTCGACTCGATTCTTCCAACGTTAACAAGGTCGTTCTCTTTGCCTAATTCCGAAACTACCGATTCCGCTGGTGTAATCCCATCCATCCATTTGAAAGACACAGTCGCTCCATCGCACCCGCTGGATATTAATATGCTGCACAATGTCCACATCGTTAAGAAGCTCATACAGCACATTGTTAAATCGAATCGCCAACTCGAACTGGACTGTGGATCTTAGGTAAAACTTTTTTCTAGAATACGGGAAGGATGAGCGTCTTTTAAAATATCAGTTTTATTGTATCAATTGTCTGCTACTCAATTGACTATTGAAACCATGGTAATATCTGTTAGCAAGGGTGAGCTTCCGCTTGATCTGCAGACTATCACCATTTCAGAGGTAGCGGCAAAGCCAATATAAACAAACTCACTGACTATATCGAACATATGATAATCAGCCTTAGTCTGGAACAGAGATTAGCAATAAATCGTTTTTCTGCTACTCATAAGCACTCATGCAATTATGAGTATGAATGAATCAACAGAATTGAAATTCAACTACTCGGATTCATTCGTACTCTCTACAATATTGATTTATAAGTATAAGCAGCAATGAGTATGAGTACAATGTTGACATCAAACTCACAACATTCGAAATATGTTTGATTCATACGCCTACTCATTCTGATTCATAAATTTAATAAAATACTTATAATACTTATTAGTGATTTGAGCGGCTCGAATCATTTATCAAAGTTTACAGCCTTTGTTGTTGTTGCATACACAAACAAAGAAGAAAGCAAGGCATAAACACAATCTTCTTGTGGGTATAGTAGTATTCATATGCGAATCATACCTATTTTGTGCTTCGTGTAACTATTAAGTAGAGACAAGACGAAGTCAATAACATTATGCATATTGTTAAGTATGAATACGATGAGTACTTCCAACTTTGAGTATGAGTTGTATGAGTATGATATCTAAATAAGTATGAATGCGTATAAGTATCAGAAATTATAAGTATGATTCGAATCTACTCATCGTTTTGAATACTTATTGCTGATCCTCGATCTGGTATCCAATCGCCTTGTCTGAAACCTCACACTGTATTATATGGAAATGATTATTTTAAAGGGACGAATATGCTTTAATGTTAATTTCTGTTTTTATTCCGAGCAATGAGAGAATTTGTTCCCATGGTGGGAAAATTGGTGCTTGCAAAGCGACCATTTATGCAGTCAATACAATAGCATGCGTGAATTAGCGGTTCTACGAATACGATGTATGAAATATAATGCGTAAAAAGTTTTATTGGCACCGGTGATAAAGGATTAAAAAATTGTTTGCTGCTACCGCCGTCTTTCTTATAATAAATACCCTTGCAGCTTACGTTAGGCTGCAATTGAAAAATTGTTGTGCTTACTGCGTTGCGTTAATTGTGTTTATAGGATTTGGCTTCTGTTGAAAAATACAACATTTGGCTTCTGTTAGGAAAATACCAGAACATAAGTATTACACCGTAAAATACATAGAAAGGTAAGTGCATAAAATTTATGCATAATCATGCATAATACCCTATTGTTTGTGGCAAACTGTGAGAGAATCTACTGATGCTGTATGCTTAATATTCTACCTGTTATAGTTTGTGAATGCTTTAATGGTATAAATAAAAATGCCACTCATTGTTTGCGAAAATAGAGCGAAAAGGCATGAATTAAAATCAATATCTGTCATGTGCAACTTTAGAATTTCATATAATATTATGGCATGTCAAAATGTCAGTTACCGCAAATTCTAATACTATTTAACCGGATGACAGTTAAAATGTAACGTAAATGTGTTAATGAAGCATAAAAAAGGTTATTTCTACCCTGTAATTACTGAAGAGATTGATATAAAATATGTAAATATAGATTATTAACCCATTTGACGCCTTTGTAACCAAAATCTAAATAAAAGTTGTGGTTATTTTAGATGAATTGTAAACGTTATAACTTTTCTAAGACTTTCAGTAGTTTTTTGGAATCAATAAATTCTATTTTAAAACGTATATACATACATAATGGGTCATTACAATCCTTCAGTAAGGATTACGACCTAGTTGCTCACATCACTTAGGGAAGCTTATAAAAATGATGGCGATGAGAACATAGCACAAGGTAACTAATCTAGCTCGACAATACTCTCTTTTTTGAGTTTAAATTTGAGTAAATATTTTTATAAAATAAGAAAACGCTAAGACTTTGCCAAATTTATCAACAATAACATTATAATGGTACTTTAAATTTCATATTTTTGAATGAAACGTTTACAAATAAAAATATTTCCATTAAATTACTCGTTCTTAAAAGCATGTAACTTTTTATTGGACTAACTAAAGGGTACGCCAAACAATTTTTTTATTTTTTTTTGAAACGACAGAATATTTTCTCGAATTTCTTTGTTTATTTGGAAGTACAATCATTCCAGTTACAAATGGAAAATAATTTCATTCAAATGGCTGCCTCGAGTGGCCATGCAATAGCCTACACGTTAGGTCAAATTTTTATCGATTTATCGATTGTGTGCCACTGATTGTGTGCGGATATGTAAATAAGCAAAATTGTCGCAATTGGGGCACAGAAAACCCGCACGCATACATAGAAAAGCCGACGCACCCAAAACGAATCACTTTTTGGTGCGGCTTTAGATCCAGAGACATAACTGGGCCATTTTTCTTCGAAAATGAGCAAGGAGCGGCCATTACAGTCAATAGTGAACGGATTTTTGTTCACAAAATTTGAAGAGGAGGATATTGGCAACATTTGGTTTCAAAAGGATGGCGTTACGTGCCACACAGGCGAAGCTACACTCGGTATTTGGCGCCCTGTTTTTGAAGATCGCTTTATTAGGCGCAGAGCTGATGTCATTTGGGCACCTCGGAGCTGCGATTTGACACCGTTGGACTATTATTTGTGGGGCGTTCTCAAAGATAAGTGCTGCGCTGACAAGCCAGTCGCAATTAATTGTTTTGAAGCTCAACTTATTCGCTATTAATATCACGAGAAATTCTTTGCGTTGTATTTCATTTAAACAATTACTCTTTTTGTTAACAATTACTCTTTTGCTCATAAAGGTTCAACACCAAATTGGTTATACGAACGTCTGAAGTACCTACTTTAAGGCACCTATAAAATTATCTGCCGAGATTTGCCGTATAAAAATAACAAATAATAAATGATAATACCACATATCATGATATATGGCTTAAAACAGTCGAAAATGAAAGACTTACCCCTTTCGTAAACTATATTTGTGCAATTGTAAGCAGTAGTTTTAATACTCATAATGATTATGAGCAATTAAAAATATGTGTGTTCTAGCGATGCCAATCGAGAAATTTCGAATCCCGAAATTTATTTTATGAATTCCGAATCCAGGGATTTTTAAAAACTTGTCCCAGGATTTTTGGAATTGTAAATTTATATGTATTTTGACCCTTCAAAAGGTCCTGAAAAAAGATTCTATATCACTTGACTTGGATAATAGCATCTCAGATGAGGAAAACCCTACTTCCATTGATAAAAAATTATTTGATGGCGTAGAAGATGATTAAGATACTCAACTGTCCTAAGGAATAGATAGATTTCCATCAGGAAGTGGTAGAGATGAATATTTACAAGCTGCATACATCTATCTTGGAACTATTTTACCAACAAATGTTGGTAGCCAGAAGTGTTTTTCAACGGCAGCGTAGGTTGACAATAAAATTCAAACTTATCTAATCTTTTTCCTGGAATCCAAATAATTTTCTTAAAACTGAATAAGTTTTGTTTTTGCTAATTTACGCGTTTATAATATTTTTTTTAATGACACATAATTCTGATATAATTACAATGATTACAAATGATTTGTTAACAAAATATATTTCCTTCATTTTTATTATTAAGAGAAAATCGCGATTTTTCCCGCGATTTTTCGAGATTTTTGGATCCTGAATTATCCCTGAAATAAACCGGAATTTCGGTATTTATAAAATCCCGAATGCCGGGATTTTTAAAAATCTATCCCATTTGGCATCCCTAGTATCTAGTGAATTTTTTAGGGACATTAGGTTCATTATCTCAAATTCAGTACTATTATTTCTAAAGCACATTTTTTGTCGGTTGTAAATATCTTCCATACCACCACATCAAATTTAATGAATGATATCTTATTTTAAAGCTTATATTTAACACTAATGGCAAAAAATAATTAGAAATTGAAAAATTAAAATTTTTATTGATAAAAATTATATTTTATATAGAACTGCATAATAATACTGTTGTCATTATGATTATATGTTTTTGTTTAAGTGTGGTAATACAGGCTCGTTTAATAGTAATGCAGTTCTACATAATATAGTACATATTAAAATACATTCTGGCAATACCGCTATTTACTATAATGCCGTTTATTACTAAGTCAGTTATATATAATATGCATATTAAGTTGTAAAAAGCTGTTTTGGCAATACTTTGCAGTAGTTGTTAGATTAAGTGCGATAAACAGGGTCGCTTAGTTGTAATGCTAATCCATATAATAATACATAAAGTTGTAAAAGCCATATTGTAATGTCGTTATTGTTTTATGAAGTGTAGTAACACGATATCTTTTAATATATACATATATAGTGTCAGCTGAAAAGGTTTTAAGAAAATTAAGAATAAAAATAACCTGCAACGTAAGAATATAAATAACGTGCATTTGAAAATACAAATGGAATTATAATGTTAATCAGAAATCTTAATGCTAACAAGGGGTTAATAAATGGTATCAGGCTAATCGTAACAAGCTTGGGAGAGCACTCATATCAGCAAAAATTATTCATACCGATAATATTGTACTCATACCCTGAATCAACCATACACCTTTTGATCCAACTGTGCTTTTCCGAATGATACGAAAACAAAACACAAGGTCATACCCTTCAAAAGGACCAAGAACCGGTCTTTTCACATGGGCAGTTATACGT
>JABZEU010000222.1:0-12428 GCA_014635995.1 Sarcophaga peregrina
TAGCTGGAATAGCCAGCTATTCTAGCCAGCTGTACTGGCTGGAATAGCCAGCTATAGTAGCTAGAATAGGCAGCTATTTTAGCTGGAATAGGCAGCTATATTAGCTAGAATAGGCAGCTATATTAGCCGGGGAGCGGGTATGTAACTGCAATGCAACGCCACTGTCCGGTTTTAACTTGGCAAAACCCAGTGATATCCTTGCAGGTACATGCCAAGCAGCTCACAGCCTCCGTATCTTAGATCAGGCGCTCCCCGGGTACTGGTACTCAGCATCCGCTGGGTACTTGCTAATGTGAGAAGGCGAGATTGACGATTTGGCGCGACCTTGGCTATGTTTAGAAGATCGATTGTGAAGATGACGCAAGTGGGCTGACGTTTGTTGCATTCTGTTACCTGAGTACACCGGGTGAAAACTGGTCGAAATGGCTTTCAGGTTAATGTTGCAGACGCCTCCGTTCCGTTAACCCTTGGCAGGGCTTCAAGTACGTTCGATTATCGTCGCCATTTAGTTGGCGATGCAGGTTTAGTTGAGATGACTCCTAATTAGTGTTCGACCTGGCTCTGAACGCAAACTCCCATAAGGATTTGCGTCAACCCTCGCGAGGACCTCACTGATTACCATAGGCACCCTCGGGGTCTTTAAGGGACAACTGCATATTCGATATGAGATAGCGGCTTGAAGATGGAACCCAAATAATAAAAATGAATAAACAACGCATATTAGAAGTGGAAGAGATGATGCAAGGGGAAGTAGCTTTCATGAGCAGCCCAAGAATCCGGCGATCACCGGCGAAAAAATCCCAGGCAACGGAGAACCCTCAGAGTGCAGACGTGAGGAGGGCTGGGATTGAGAAGAGTGGCGCGACACCAAGATCGGTGCAAGAGGATGTGCACTCGCGCGCAACGCGGCAAGCGTATAATGGAGCGGAGAAACCTTGTTCAGGACACAGTTCCCCTAGACAAGAGTTTATATACAAGATGAGGAACTCAGAGGAGGAGACGTTTAATAAGTGCCAAACTGTTATGCGCAAGATTAGGGCGGCAATAACGAAGGCTAGGAACATTAGCATGGAAGTTCAGAGCGGATTTTCGGAATTAGAGGAGCTAATTGACGTAATGAAGAACTACAGAGAGAACTGGAAGACTGCAGAAAGGGAAAAAGAAGCGAGCAAGACTCTTGACGACGCCAAGAATAAAAGGAACGATTGTGATGTATCCACACCCGTAAGTTCCCTCAACAAGAGAGGCGCCTCAAGCCCGGCGGAGGCCCGCCCAGAAAAGAGGCCGAAAGGAAAACCAACGGAGACCACGACACAGCTCAAGGAAACATTAGTGGATGGAGAATGGAGTACAGTAAAGAGTAAGAAGTCGGTAAGGAAAGAGAAAAAGGAGCGACAGAAAACGGTAAAAAATCGTCCAGAAGCTGTGATAATTCACCCAACCGAGGGGCACAGTTACGCTGATGTTCTGAGGAACATAAGGAGCAAAATAAAGCCGGAGGAATCGGATATAGCGATACGCGCCGTCCGGAAAACAAAAACAGGTGCCATACTCATTGAGATGGGTAAGGGAGGCAAAAGGGACGAGTTCAGGGAGAACCTGAAGAGCGTTCTCAATCAGGAGGCAACCGTGAAGGAACTCACACCGGTGGTCACTCTGGAAATACGAGACCTAGATGCCCTCACAACCACCGAGGAAGTCCTGGCGGCGGTACAGAGAGAAGTGGGCGGTACAAATCCGGATATATCCATTCGTCTAACTGGGGCGAACAACCGGGAGCAGAAAAAGGCCTTCGTATCAACCTCTACGAGCTGTGCGAAGGCGCTTCTGAAACTACAGAGGATCAGAATAGGCTGGACAAACTGTAGGATAATGGTAAGAGAGGAACCTATACGATGTTTCCGATGCTTCGGAATTGGTCACAGACGGTGGGAATGTAATGGGCCGGACAGATCAAGCCTATGTATGAAATGTGGAGAAAAAGGGCATAAAAGGAAGGAATGCCGAAACACACCAAGGTGTTGTATTTGCTTTGCGGAGTCGGGAAAATCCCTGCAACACCTCCCGGGATCGCGGGGCTGTGAGTTGAGCGTGCGAAAGGCAACATGAAGATATTGCAGCTGAATATGCACAGAGGGAAGGTGGCTTCTTCTCTGTTATCGCAAATAGTCAGAGAACAGGAAGTTGACGTAGCTA
Organism: Sarcophaga peregrina; assembly: GCA_014635995.1. Lineage (NCBI taxonomy): Eukaryota > Metazoa > Arthropoda > Insecta > Diptera > Sarcophagidae > Sarcophaga > Sarcophaga peregrina. Next base: position 2,197 of record JABZEU010000222.1, read on the forward strand.
TCATAGCCAGCTGTACTAGCTGGAATAGCCAGCTATTCTAGCCAGCTGTACTGGCTGGAATAGCCAGCTATTTTAGCCAGCTGTACTAGCTAGAATAGGCAGCTATTTTAGCCAGCTATACTAGCTGGAATAGCCAGCTATTCTTAGCCAGCTATACTAGCTGGAATAGCCAGCTATTTTAGCCAGCTATACTGGCTGGAATAGGCAGCTATTTTAGCCAGCTATACTAGCTGGAATAGCCAGCTATTCTAGCCAGCTGTACTAGCTGGAATAGGCAGCTATTTTAGCCAGCTATACTAGCTGGAATAGGCAGCTATTCTAGCCAGCTGTACTGGCTGGAATAGCCAGCTATTTTAGCCAGCTGTACTAGCTGGAATAGCCAGCTATTCTAGCCAGCTGTACTAGCTAGAAGGGGAGCGGGTATGTAACTGCAAGGCAACGCCACTGTCCGGTTTTAACTTGGCAAAACCCAGTGATATCCTTGCAGGTACATGCCAAGCAGCTCACAGCCTCCGTATCTTAGATCAGGCGCTCCCCGGGTACTGGTACTCAGCATCCGCTGGGTACTTGCTAATGTGAGAAGGCGAGATTGACGATTTGGCGCGACCTTGGCTATGTTTAGAAGATCGATTGTGAAGATGACGCAAGTGGGCTGACGTTTGTTGCATTCTGTTACCTGAGTACACCGGGTGAAAACTGGTCGAAATGGCTTTCAGGTTAATGTTGCAGACGCCTCCGTTCCGTTAAACCCTTGGCAGGGCTTCAAGTACGTTCGATTATCGTCGCCATTTAGTTGGCGATGCAGGTTTAGTTGAGATGACTCCTAATTAGTGTTCGACCTGGCTCTGAACGCAAACTCCCATAAGGATTTGCGTCAACCCTCGCGAGGACCTCACTGATTACCATAGGCACCCTCGGGGTCTTTAAGGGACAACTGCATATTCGATATGAGATAGCGGCTTGAAGATGGAACCCAAATAATAAAAATGAATAAACAACGCATATTAGAAGTGGAAGAGATGATGCAAGGGGAAGTAGCTTTCATGAGCAGCCCAAGAATCCGGCGATCACCGGCGAAAAAATCCCAGGCAACGGAGAACCCTCAGAGTGCAGACGTGAGGAGGGCTGGGATTGAGAAGAGTGGCGCGACACCAAGATCGGTGCAAGAGGATGTGCACTCGCGCGCAACGCGGCAAGCGTATAATGGAGCGGAGAAACCTTGTTCAGGACACAGTTCCCCTAGACAAGAGTTTATATACAAGATGAGGAACTCAGAGGAGGAGACGTTTAATAAGTGTCAAACTGTTTTGCGCAAGATTAGGGCGGCAATAACGAAGGCTAGGAACATTAGCATGGAAGAGCGGATTTTCGGAATTAGAGGAGCTAATTGACGTAATGAAGAACTACAGAGAGAACTGGAAGACTGCAGAAAGGGAAAAAGAAGCGAGCAAGACTCTTGACGACGCCAAGAATAAAAGGAACGATTGTGATGTATCCACACCCGTAAGTTCCCTCAACAAGAGAGGCGCCTCAAGCCCGGCGGAGGCCCGCCCAGAAAAGAGGCCGAAAGGAAAACCAACGGAGACCACGACACAGCTCAAGGAAACATTAGTGGATGGAGAATGGAGTACAGTAAAGAGTAAGAAATCGGCAAGGAAAGAGAAAAAGGAGCGACAGAAAACGGTAAAAAATCGTCCAGAAGCTGTGAATTCACCCAACCGAGGGGCACAGTTACGCTGATGTTCTGAGGAACATAAGGAGCAAAATAAAGCCGGAGGAATCGGATATAGCGATACGCGCCGTCCGGAAAACAAAAACAGGTGCCATACTCATTGAGATGGGTAAGGGAGGCAAAGGGACGAGTTCAGGGAGAACCTGAAGAGCGTTCTCAATCAGGAGGCAACCGTGAAGGAACTCACACCGGTGGTCACTCTGGAAATACGAGACCTAGATGCCCTCACAACCACCGAGGAAGTCCTGGCGGCGGTACAGAGAGAAGTGGGCGGTACAAATCCGGATATATCCATTCGTCTAACTGGGGCGAACAACCGGGAGCAGAAAAAGGCCTTCGTATCAACCTCTACGAGCTGTGCGAAGGCGCTTCTGAAACTACAGAGGATCAGAATAGGCTGGACAAACTGTAGGATAATGGTCAGAGAGGAACCTATACGATGTTTCCGATGCTTCGGAATTGGTCACAGACGGTGGGAATGTAATGGGCCGGACAGATCAAGCCTATGTATGAAATGTGGAGAAAAAGGGCATAAAAGGAAGGAATGCCGAAACACACCAAGGTGTTGTATTTGCTTTGCGGAGTCGGGAAAATCCCTGCAACACCTCCCGGGATCGCGGGGCTGTGAGTTGAGCTTGCGAAAGGCAGCATGAAGATATTGCAGCTGAATATGCACAGAGGGAAGGTGGCTTCTTCTTGTTATCGCAAATAGTCAGAGAACAGGAAGTTGACGTAGCTATCATAAGCGAACAATATGCGCCGAAGAATAGCCAGCTATTCTAGCCAGCTGTACTGGCTGGAATAGCCAGCTATACTAGCTAGAATAGGCAGCTATTTTAGCCAGCTATACTAGCTGGAATAGCCAGCTGTACTGGCTGGAATAGCCAGCTGTACTGGCTGGAATAGCCAGCTATACTAGCTAGAATAGGCAGCTATTTTAGCCAGCTATACTAGCTGGAATAGGCAGCTATTTTAGCCAGCTATACTAGCTGGAATAGCCAGCTATTCTAGCCAGCTGTACTAGCTGGAATAGCCAGCTATTCTAGCCAGCTGTACTGGCTGGAATAGCCAGCTATAGTAGCTAGAATAGGCAGCTATTTTAGCCAGCTATACTAGCTGGAATAGCCAGCTATTCTAGCCAGCTGTACTAGCTGGAATAGCAGCTATTTTAGCCAGCTGTACTAGCTGGAATAGCCAGCTATTCTAGCCAGCTATACTAGCTGGAATAGGCCAGCTATTCTAGCCAGCTATACTAGCTGGAATGGGGAGCGGGTATGTAACTGCAAGGCAACGCCACTGTCCGGTTTTAACTTGGCAAAACCCAGTGATATCCTTGCAGGTACATGCCAAGCAGCTCACAGCCTCCGTATCTTAGATCAGGCGCTCCCCGGGTACTGGTACTCAGCATCCGCTGGGTACTTGCTAATGTGAGAAGGCGAGATTGACGATTTGGCGCGACCTTGGCTATGTTTAGAAGATCGATTGTGAAGATGACGCAAGTGGGCTGACGTTTGTTGCATTCTGTTACCTGAGTACACCGGGTGAAAACTGGTCGAAATGGCTTTCAGGTTAATGTTGCAGACGCCTCCGTTCCGTTAAACCCTTGGCAGGGCTTCAAGTACGTTCGATTATCGTCGCCATTTAGTTGGCGATGCAGGTTTAGTTGAGATGACTCCTAATTAGTGTTCGACCTGGCTCTGAACGCAAACTCCCATAAGGATTTGCGTCAACCCTCGCGAGGACCTCACTGATTACCATAGGCACCCTCGGGGTCTTTAAGGGACAACTGCATATTCGATATGAGATAGCGGCTTGAAGATGGAACCCAAATAATAAAAATGAATAAACAACGCATATTAGAAGTGGAAGAGATGATGCAAGGGGAAGTAGCTTTCATGAGCAGCCCAAGAATCCGGCGATCACCGGCGAAAAAATCTCAGGCAACGGAGAACCCTCAGAGTGCAGACGTGAGGAGTGCTGGGATTGAGAAGAGTGGCGCGACACCAAGATCGGTGCAAGAGGATGTGCACTCGCGCGCAACGCGGCAAGCGTATAATGGAGCGGAGAAACCTTGTTCAGGACACAGTTCCCCTAGACAGGAGTTTATATACAAGATGAGGAACTCAGAGGAGGAGACGTTTAATAAGTGCCAAACTGTTATGCGCAAGATTCGGGCGGCAATAACGAAGGCTAGGAACATTAGTATGGAAGTTCAGAGCGGATTTTCGGAATTAGAGGAGCTAATTGACGTAATGAAGAACTACAGAGAGAACTGGAAGACTGCAGAAAGGGAAAAAGAAGCGAGCAAGACTCTTGACGACGCCAAGAGTAAAAGGAACGATTGTGATGTATCCACACCCGTAAGTTCCCTCAACAAGAGAGGCGCCTCAAGCCCGGCGGAGGCCCGCCCAGAAAAGAGGCCGAAAGGAAAACCAACGGAGACCACGACACAGCTCAAGGAAACATTAGTGGATGGAGAATGGAGTACAGTAAAGAGTAAATCGGCAAGGAAAGAGAAAAAGGAGCGACAGAAAACGGTAAAAAATCGTCCAGAAGCTGTGATAATTCACCCAACCGAGGGGCACAGTTACGCTGATGTTCTGAGGAACATAAGGAGCAAAATAAAGCCGGAGGAATCGGAGATAGCGATACGCGCCGTCCGGAAAACAAAAACAGGTGCCATACTCATTGAGATGGGTAAGGGAGGCAAAAGGGACGAGTTCAGGGAGAACCTGAAGAGCGTTCTCAATCAGGAGGCAACCGTGAAGGAACTCACACCGGTGGTCACTCTGGAAATACGAGACCTAGATGCCCTCACAACCACCGAGGAAGTCCTGGCGGCGGTACAGAGAGAAGTGGGCGGTACAAATCCGGATATATCCATTCGTCTAACTGGGGCGAACAACCGGGAGCAGAAAAGGGCCTTCGTATCAACCTCTACGAGCTGTGCGAAGGCGCTTCTGAAACTACAGAGGATCAGAATAGGCTGGACAAACTGTAGGATAATGGTCAGAGAGGAACCTATACTAGCTGGAATAGGCAGCTATTTTAGCCAGCTATACTAGCTGGAATAGCAGCTATTTTAGCCAGCTATACTAGCTGGAATAGCCAGCTATACTAGCTGGAATAGCCAGCTATTCTAGCCAGCTATACTAGCTGGAATAGCCAGCTATTTTAGCCAGCTATACTAGCTGGAATGGGGAGCGGGTATGTAACTGCAATGCAACGCCACTGTCCGGTTTTAACTTGGCAAAACCCAGTGATATCCTTGCAGGTACATGCCAAGCAGCTCACAGCCTCCGTATCTTAGATCAGGCGCCTCCCCGGGTACTGGTACTCAGCATCCGCTGGGTACTTGCTAATGTGAGAAGGCGAGATTGACGATTTGGCGCGACCTTGGCTATGTTTAGAAGATCGATTGTGAAGATGACGCAAGTGGGCTGACGTTTGTTGCATTCTGTTACCTGAGTACACCGGGTGAAAACTGGTCGAAATGGCTTTCAGGTTAATGTTGCAGACGCCTCCGTTCCGTTAAACCCTTGGCAGGGCTTCAAGTACGTTCGATTATCGTCGCCATTTAGTTGGCGATGCAGGTTTAGTTGAGATGACTCCTAATTAGTGTTCGACCTGGCTCTGAACGCAAACTCCCATAAGGATTTGCGTCAACCCTCGCGAGGACCTCACTGATTACCATAGGCACCCTCGGGGTCTTTAAGGGACAACTGCATATTCGATATGAGATAGCGGCTTGAAGATGGAACCCAAATAATAAAAATGAATAAACAACGCATATTAGAAGTGGAAGAGATGATGCAAGGGGAAGTAGCTTTCATGAGCAGCCCAAGAATCCGGCGATCACCGGCGAAAAAATCCCAGGCAACGGAGAACCCTCAGAGTGCAGACGTGAGGAGGGCTGGGACTGAGAAGAGTGGCGCGACACCAAGATCGGTGCAAGAGGATGTGCACTCGCGCGCAACGCGGCAAGCGTATAATGGAGCGGAGAAACCTTGTTCAGGACACAGTTCCCCTAGACAAGAGTTTATATACAAGATGAGGAACTCAGAGGAGGAGACGTTTAATAAGTGTCAAACTGTTATGCGCAAGATTAGGGCGGCAATAACGAAGGCTAGGAACATTAGCATGGAAGTTCAGAGCGGATTTTCGGAATTAGAGGAGCTAATTGACGTAATGAAGAACTACAGAGAGAACTGGAAGACTGCAGAAAGGGAAAAAGAAGCGAGCAAGACTCTTGACGACGCCAAGAATAAAAGGAACGATTGTGATGTATCCACACCCGTAAGTTCCCTCAACAAGAGAGGCGCCTCAAGCCCGGCGGAGGCCCGCCCAGAAAAGAGGCCGAAAGGAAAACCAACGGAGACCACGACACAGCTCAAGGAAACATTAGTGGATGGAGAATGGAGTACAGTAAAGAGTAAGAAGTCGGTAAGGAAAGAGAAAAAGGAGCGACAGAAAACGGTAAAAAATCGTCCAGAAGCTGTGATAATTCACCCAACCGAGGGGCACAGTTACGCTGATGTTCTGAGGAACATAAGGAGCAAAATAAAGCCGGAGGAATCGGATATAGCGATACGCGCCGTCCGGAAAACAAAAACAGGTGCCATACTCATTGAGATGGGTAAGGGAGGCAAAAGGGACGAGTTCAGGGAGAACCTGAAGAGCGTTCTCAATCAGGAGGCAACCGTGAAGGAACTCACACCGGTGGTCACTCTGGAAATACGAGACCTAGATGCCCTCACAACCACCGAGGAAGTCCTGGCGGCGGTACAGAGAGAAGTGGGCGGTACAAATCCGGATATATCCATTCGTCTAACTGGGGCGAACAACCGGGAGCAGAAAAAGGCCTTCGTATCAACCTCTACGAGCTGTGCGAAGGCGCTTCTGAAACTACAGAGGATCAGAATAGGCTGGACAAACTGTAGGATAATGGTAAGAGAGGAACCTATACGATGTTTCCGATGCTTCGGAATTGGTCACAGACGGTGGGAATGTAATGGGCCGGACAGATCAAGCCTATGTATGAAATGTGGAGAAAAAGGGCATAAAAGGAAGGAATGCCGAAACACACCAAGGTGTTGTATTTGCTTTGCGGAGTCGGGAAAATCCCTGCAACACCTCCCGGGATCGCGGGGCTGTGAGTTGAGCGTGCGAAAGGCAACATGAAGATATTGCAGCTGAATATGCACAGAGGGAAGGTGGCTTCTTCTCTGTTATCGCAAATAGTCAGAGAACAGGAAGTTGACGTAGCTATCATAAGCGAACAATATGCGCCGAAGAATAGTGGATTCTGGCTGGGTGATGAAACATCTACGGCAGCTATATGGATAACGGATAACCAGGGTCCTCGACCGAGGAGATCAGGCAGGGGAGATTGTTTCACCTGGGTACAGTTTGATGAGATCACTCTAATGAGTTGTTATTTGACTCCCAATGATGACGTGGGAACATTTGAGGAGAAATTGGCCAGAATCGAAGACGCAATAGCGCAGATTGGCGGCAATCTCATAGTGGCAGGAGACTTTAACTCTAGAGCAGTAGAGTGGGGAATGCGGAACACCAACCCAAGGGGCAGGCGAATTGTGGAGATGGCAGCTCGAACCGGACTAGTCTTCGCGAACGAGGGGAGCGTAGCCACCTTCAGACGACCAGGCTGCGAGGGCACCATTCCGGATATCACTATGGTCTCGGAGGGCATGTATCACAGAGTCGAGGACTGGAAGGTCCTGGAAATATACACGGGCAGTGATCACCAGTACATATCGTACACCTTTGCTTCAAGGAATAGAGTTGAGGAGGACAATCACAACACGAACAGTCGAAGATGGGATGCACGGAAATTGAATGCTAATCGGCTAATCTTGGAAGTGGACAGACTGTGTAGCAGAGTGGAACTCTCGGACAACGCGAGGACAAGAGTAGAACAAACAATGGAGATAATAAGACGCGGATGTAAAAAGGCAATGCCCTTGCTGAGACCCCCGAATATCAGAAAGAAAGCAGTGTACTGGTGGGACGATAATATCGCAGCACTCAGGCGAGAGTGCCTACGTCTACGGCGAAGGTACACGAGAGCCAGACCCGATGGACCAGCCGTTGAGGAAATGCGGATATATAAGGAAGCAAAGAAGTCTCTGAAAAAGGCTATAACGCGCAAAAAGTTTCAGGCATTCCAAGAACTACGCGAAGACGTAAACTTAAACCCGTACGGACTTGGATACAAGATTGTAATGGGCAAACTCAACAAAAGGAAACCAATGGAGATTATGGATGAGCGAGTAATGAGAAATATAGTGGATACACTATTCCCCACTCACGAACCGGCGAACGAACGGCGACAGAACATGTCCAATACGGAATTTTTACCATTTTCCACAGAGGAGCTGAAAGCAGCGGCGGTCGGATTAAAACCCGGTAAGGCACCAGGGCCCGACGGCATCCCGCCTGAGGTAATACGGGAGATTGCCAGTCAAAGACCGGAACTCCTACTGAGAATGTACAACGCGTGCCTAAGGGAGTGTATTTTTCCCCGAAATATGGAAGAAACAACGGCTGGTCTTAATAAGCAAGGGAAAGGGCGATCCGGAGGACCCATCCGCGTACAGGCCACTGTGCATGCTGGATACGACGGGAAAACTGCTCGAGAGGCTTTTGAAGCCGCGGCTTACTGCGGCTATTGAGAATAGTGGCGGATTGTCTGCCAGACAATATGGATTTCGACCCGGTCGGTCTACCATTGACGCCTTGAGAGAGGTGACAGAAGCGGCGATGGTCACACAACGTGGGAGTAGCTCTACGAGGCCAGTGCTACTGCTTGCGACTTTGGACATTAGAAACGCGTTTAACAGTCTAAGATGGAGCGATGTATTAAACGCTTTAGAATACAATTTCTCGGTACCAAACTACATTCTGGCCATGATAAGTAGTTATTTGAGTAACAGACAGCTGTTGTATAACACAAGCTCGGGACCAAGGGTGAAACATATAACATCAGGAGCGGCACAGGGATCTATCCTTGGCCCTGACCTATGGAACGTCAACTACGATGGAATTCTAAGAGAGGATATGCCAGATGGAACTTTTTTGGTTGGATACGCAGATGATATTGCTGCCGTAATCACGGCCAGGAATACGGAAGAGGCGCAGAGAAAACTGAGACGTGTCATGCTAAGGACGGAAAGATGGTTGGAATCCCACGGCCTAGACCTGGCCAAGCACAAAACAGAATTACTGCTGATCACTAGTCGCCGTATCCCCTTACAGGTGGACATGAGTATTGGAAGCGAGGTAATTAGGACCAAGAGCTCGGTAAGATACCTGGGAATAAGGCTGGACCCCAGGCTAAAATTTTCATACCAGATTCAGTACTCGGCTGACAAAGCCCGGAAGATCGTCGGGCAGCTCAGCAGATTAATGGCGAATATTGGAGGCCCGCTACCGGCGAGACGGAGACTCCTGATGGATGTTGGAAGCAGCATTATGCTCTATGGGAGCGAAATCTGGGCCGAAACGCTAGGGGTTGAAAAACGGGCGAACTTACTTCTAGCGGTACAGAGAACGGGTGCACTACGTATCGCGTCGGCATATCGTACGGTATCCGCCCCAGCCGTACTTGTGATAGCAGGTACAATCCCTGTCGATCTACTGGCAGCAGAGCGGATGAAGATTTATAAGGCGAAATCGGCTGGAAACCACATAACCGGTCACTTCAGGGAAAACACAATTTCAGAATGGCAACGACGATGGAACAGCGAGGATAGAGGAAGGTGGACGGCGAGACTCATCCCGGAAATAAAGCCATGGATCTGTCGGAAATTCGGAGAAGTAAATTTTTATGTTACACAGATGCTATCGGGCCACGGATATTTTAGGAAATATCTCAACAGAATGGGCAAGACCACCTCGCCTTATTGCCTTTACGAAGAAGAGGAGGTAGTAGATGACGCGGAACACACTATCTTCAAATGTGCACGCTGGCAGAGCTATCGCTCTGCACTGACGTCGATGATCGGGACGATAACGGCCGCTAACATTGTCGGGGTTATGATTGCGAGCAGAGAGAATTGGGCCTCAGTGGCGAATTATGTGGAGCGCATTCTGAGACTGAAGAAGAGAGATCTGGAGGCCTGCGGAGCAGGCGGGCACGCCGGCATAGATGGCACCAGCTCACGTGTCAAACGAGGTCCCAGTCGGGAGCTTGGACGGAAGGAATAGTGGAGACAATTAGAAGTCTCCCCAACCTTCATTACGCAGTCCGGACGCGGATGTGAGCATGAAGGCGGCCAAAGGGCCAAAAAGGACTCCACTCCGAAGTAATACCACCGTAGTTCCGGAGTGGACACAACAGTCCACGGTACGAGGGGGGGATTTAGTGGGTGAGGGCCCCACACACGGAGGACGTGACGACTTCCTCTATGGTGCGGTTAGGTACATTTGCCCCTCCTCGGCGTAAAAAAAAAAAAAAAAAAAAAAAAAAAAAAAAAAA
>JABZEU010000223.1:0-12408 GCA_014635995.1 Sarcophaga peregrina
ACTGAACGGTGTCTTCCTTGAAGCATAGTTATCCGACAGGATACCCAACATTATCGATAACAACGAATTGCATGACTCTAAGGACCAGATCGACGTTCTTGATGAAATTAATCTATGCCCACAGGGACTATTTCCTACACTAACGGCCCTAAACTTGGAAATAACACAGTATTGGGCCTCTATACAGATGAACTAGAAATAAAATCTTGACTCCAGTTACCGGACAATAACATGGTTTTTTAAAGACAGGAACGCCCGATCAGATCACGTATGATCTACTGGCCCAGATCATTTGGTTAGGTTAGAGGACGTGTAGTTGTCGGTTAAGACAAGTACAGTAACCGGTGCTCGACCCATTGTACATCATTTGCTTAACTTGACTACGTCTATTTAAATATCTTTTCGAATAATCAAATGGCAATTACGACAATATCGTGCAGAAATATGGCATTAAAGACCGTCCTTTAGTGTAAAATGGCGACTAACAATTATTCCAGACACAGAATATTACGCATTAAATGGGTTTCTAGTTATGGAATTATTAGAAATGAAAACGCCATCTGTTTATAGTGCCTAAAGACTATGCTGGAGTAATGATGCAGTAGAAAGAATTATAGAAATACTTTGGGGCGATCCTAATAAGGACAGAACCATGAGTATTTTAAAACTAAGTAAGGACTATATTAGCCCAGGGCACTCTGCCTTATATGTAGTACATGGAAAATTATGAATGCAGAGCGTGCGGTGAAGACTTCGAAATGATGGAGCATTTTTAAAGTCATTGCTCAGCTAGAAATCCCAATATTTCGGAGACGACACTTTCCAACACGTACATAACTCCTCTTAGAAAAGTAGACTGGAAGAAGTTAAAATTTTACAACATCCGGAATTGTCAATGAAAGTAAAGTGAGCACATAACAAGCCTACGTAATGGTTTAAGTATATGTCAATAGTCATGAGACCCTTAGTTGGGCTTTACTCCTTAAAAGAACCATTACATACATAATTGGCCATTACAGCTCTTCAGTCAGGATTACCACCTAGATTCTCACATCATTTATGTTGTGTGCGTTAATTTTATATATGACCGGCGGGACCTTCAGTTTACAGTCGACTCCTAGCGACGGATTTTTTAAAAACTTTTCTTTGTAAATTTTATTTACTCTCAGGGTTTTTGCCAGAAATCTGCTGAGAGGAAGTCGCCGAAAAATATTTTCATATTTCGTTTTGATGTCTGACCTGGGATTTGAGCTCGGGCCTTACGTCTAATACGCCAACACCCTACCTACAGATACGGCGACTTCAAGAAACATTACGGCCTAATTTTTCACTCATCCATCATGAGTGTAAGGTTTGACTGTTTAAAGTCGCTTTCATATATAGTTTATTGTAAATAAGACACGTTATTTAGGTTTTAAACTATTACTAATTATTGTATAATTTATTTTATATTAACAAAGGTACAAAGTTTTAATTCATGTTAAAAGATCAATTTCCTACAACTGTAGCAGCGAAGACGACGCGCGGAATTAGATTCTGTTTTCTTTTTTTTCTGCATTCTAAAGTGTTGCCAGATTCACTCCGTTCACTAGCTGACAGACTAGGGGCTGCCACATCCACTCCCTCTCCAGTGACTAAGTCAGGAACTGCTGGGAACGATGCACTTTCTTCAGTGATAATTCCAGTATCATCATTGATTGAAGTTTCTACCTGTCGTGATGTGATATGCTGCTTGGACTTGGAGTCTTGAGATTTTGGTGTTGAGAATTGTCTTGTTGAGTATTATTGATAATAAAGGCTGGTTTCAATCGCTCGACGCTGACGTTTACATCTTTATCTTTTATTTTAATGGTATATAACCGGTCGGATAAACGTTGAACTACCTCATAAGGTCCTGTGTAGGGCGTCTGAAGTGGTTCTCGGACTGAATCGGTGCGAAGAAATACATGAGTGCAGTCGTCAATATTTTCAAAACAAACATTTTGCTTTTGTTATGATGAGCTGTTGGTATTGGTCGTAGAAGACTAAAATGATTGCGAAGTTTTTTAAGAAATTCATCAGGATTATCAGTAGTATCGTTAGTATTTTCAAAAAATTCATTTGGTAAACGTAATGGACCTCCATATAATAAATCCGATGGAGAAGCTTGAATATCCTCTTTGAATGAGGTTCTTAAACCAAGTAGTACTGTTGGCAGTATGTCAATCCATGAAGTATTAGGATGGCACATAAGAGCTGTTTTAAATGTTCTATGCCATCGTTCGACCATACCATTTGATTGCGGGTGGTATGCAGTAGTTCGAGCTCGTTTAGATCCAATGAAATTAGTCAAAGATTTGAATAGGGCTGATTCAAACTGCGTACCTTGGTCCGTAGTTATTGTCTTTGGACATCCGAATCTTGAAATCCAATGAGTCCAGAAAGCAGTTGCAACGGTTTGAGCAGACATGTCTTTCAAGGGGACTGATTCTGGCCATCTCGAAAACCTGTCAATCATAGTAAGGCAGTATCTAAAACCCTGTACAAGTGGCATTATTACAATATCTAAGTGGACGTGGTCAAATCGATTATCAGGTACATCTATCTTGTTTGGTGTAAGACGATTATGTTTAGTTATCTTCGCTCTTTGACATAATAAACAAGTACGAACCCAACTGGTAACTTGCCTTTTCATACTAGGCCAAACATATTTCTTTCGTATCTCCTGAAGTGTAGTTTTACCACCTGGATGTGATAGATTATGTATAGAGTTGAAAACTTGTTGGCGTAGTTCATTAGGAACGTAAGGTCGTACATAACCTGTCGAAATGTCGCAATAGATTGATGAAGAATCGAAGTGGACTATTTGAAGTTTTAGCGAACTGTTACCTTCCAGTAAGGTTTTCAATTCGTCGTCTGTTTCTTGTGATGATTGCAGTTCCTCATATGATATTGTTGATGGCATCGAAATTGCGTTTAAACGAGACAAAGCATCAGCAACAGTATTCTTGGAGCCAGACAAATGAACTATCTCTGTTGTAAATTGCGATATGAAATCTAAATGTCTCAACTGGCGGGGGGAAGCTTTCTCTGGCTTCTGTGAAAATGCATAAACCAGCGGTCGGTGATCAGTTTTTATTACGAAATGACGAGCTTCCAACATATGACGGAAATGTTTAATGGCATCGTAAATTGCAAGTAACTCCCTGTCATATGTGCTGTAATTGCTTTCCGTTTTTGACAACTTTCTGGAGAAAAACCCCAGCGGTCTCCATATACCGTCAAAATTTTGCTCGAGAACCGCTCCGATAGCTGTATCAGAAGCGTCCGTAATGAGTGCAAGTTTGGAGTTTGGAGCAGTATGCGCTAGCATAGTAGCCTCACTTATACTCCTTTTACACGCTTCGAAAGCATTTTCGGCTTCTGGTGTCCAAGGTATTTTTCTCTTATCATTTTTCTTGGAGTTTGTGAGAAAATTGTTAAGCGGTGCTTGTAATTGAGCTGCATGTGGTATGCACCGACGGTAATAATTAATGACACCTAGAAATCTTCGTAGCTCACAAATCGTTTCGGGTTTAGTGTAATTTTCAATAGCGGTGACACGATCTTTGGGAGGTCTACAACCACTACTATTGATAGTGTAACCCAAAAACTCTACCTCTTGTTGGCCAAAATTACATTTTTTAACATTGATTGTTAAGCCATGTTGACTAAGACGATCAAAAACTAATCGCAAGTGGCGGTTATGCTCTTCGATGGAACTTGACATTATGATAATATCGTCGATGTAACAATAAACAAAGTCTAAGCCTCTTAGAACTGAGTCCATGAACCTTTGGAACGTTTGCGTGGCGTTTCGCAATCCAAACGGCATATACAAAAATTCTATTAAACCAAACGGAGTGCAAAGAGCTGTTTTCTCTATATCCTCTTCGACCATCGGTATTTGGTAATAGGCTCTTACTAGATCTAAGGTAGTAAAAATGGACTTACCATATAGTCTTTCAGCAAAATCGTTGATGTTAGCTATTGGATAACGATCCGGAACTGTTTGAGCGTTTAATTTTCGATAGTCGCCACATGCACGCCAACCACCCGTTTTCTTCGCTACAATGTGTATAGGACTAGCCCATTGGCTTTTAGATATCCGACATATACCTTGCTCCAACAAAAAATCTACTTCTGCTTTTGCGGCTGCCAATTTGTCTCCAGATAATCTACGTGGGCGATCTGCTACAGGCTTACCAGTGGTTTCAATATGATGTGCGACGGTTGGATCTCCTGTGACCTTTCGGGTTAAAGTTGTTGTTGTAATACTGACATACTCTTGGAGTAAGGCTGCAAATGGTGTGCTTGAAGAAATTGTCGAAATATTAAAATCTTTCGTTTTACGAATTTTACCATTATTGGAAAGTTTTGTTGTACCATCTACTAGTCGTTTGCTCTTGAGGTCAATTAACAAATTATAATGAATTAAAAAATCAGCACCAATTATGGATGATTGAACGTCAGCAATAATAAATAGCCACTTAAACTCACGACGTAACCCTAGGTCTAGTTTAATAACCGAATGACCATAGGTTGTGATTTCACTCTGATTCGCTGCCAAAAGTTTAACTTTCGAGGGGAAAAGTTTCGCATTGACTAATGATGGGGGTATAACTGAGACCACCGATCCTGAGTCAATTAAAAAATAAGATTTTGTTGAGTTATCATATATGTGTAAACGATTTTCCGAAATTATTCCATTATTGCTGTCGCTGTCGCCAATTGAGTTGATTGACGACAGCTCAATTAGTTTTCCGAATTGTTGTTATAATGCACGCAATTTGGTTTACAACGCTTAGCATTTTTTCCAAATTTTGCGTGGAACCAACAAAGTTGTGATTCGGAGGAATCCTGACCCGATTGTAAACGACTTCGAGATCTTGAACGATTGCGACGATTATCATTGTGATTTGATTGCATTTTCATCTTATCAATCTTATCCGATAAAATATTTATTGATTTAATAAGATCAGCCATTGAAGGATTAATAGCATTTACCGAAAGTTGCTTTTCACCACTTGAGGTACTGTGTGATATAGCACTTACCATATTGTTGTTTGCCTCTAGCATTTTATCGGCTGTTTTTTGCTAATTTGTCCAAATCGTCTTGTTCCCATATACTTAAAAGTGGACGAATCGATTCTGGCATCTGTCCAATAAAAAGTGTACGGATTATTGCTTCGTTGCATTTACCAGGCGCTAGACGTTTCATGTGTGCTAGGACTTCAGATGGTTTCATACCCACGGTTTCTCCACCTTGTAATAAGCGGCGTAATTTGGATTCAGGTGACTCAGCAAATTTTGAAATTAATCTTTCCCTGAGTGTATTGAATTTGTCGTTTGCGGGCGGATTGGTAATTAAATCCTCAACAGATAAAAGTATATCGTCCTCAAGACGAACCGAAACAAAATCAAATTTGTCAGTATCTGATGTAATGTCACACAAGGCAAAAGACCTTTCAACCTGAGCAAACCAAAGGTGTGGATTATGCTTATTGAATTTGGGTATATGCACCCTTTGTAGATTTGATCTCGCTGTTTCATTTGGCTGCTCACGTTGCTCCCGTAATGAATTCACCTCTCGTTGAAGCTCCTTCATTTGTGCCATAATGATATCCATTTCAGACATTTGGGAACTTGAAGTCTCACAAAATTCAATTTCGTCACTGCTAGATGAAGTTTTTTCTGGTGAAACAGTTTGCTTACTTCTCAAGTTGTATTTGTTCGAATGCATGAGCAGGATTGTGCCTGTTCGTTGAAAAAAAAATTGATCGCAGCGTTGAAAAACGTTAAAATTTCAAATAATCTGCGACTGCGCTGCTTCCACGAAAAATATGTTTCATGAGAACTTCACAATTTTGGTATTTGCTGCAATTTGTTCAGACACGGGGTCACCAATATAGTTTATTGTAAATAAGACACGTTATTTAGGTTTTAAACTATTACTAATTATTGTATAATTTATTTTATATTAACAAAGGTACAAAGTTTTAATTCATGTTAAAAGATCAATTTCCTACAACTGTAGCAGCGAAGACGACGCGCGGAATTAGATTCTGTTTTCTTTTTTTTTCTGCATTCTAAAGTGTTGCCAGATTCACTCCGTTCACTAGCTGACAGACTAGGGGCTGCCACACATATTTAGTTTTTTTGCAAGATATCTGAGTTTAGATTTGAACTCACAATTCCCGTCTAGT
Source organism: Sarcophaga peregrina (assembly GCA_014635995.1). NCBI lineage: Eukaryota > Metazoa > Arthropoda > Insecta > Diptera > Sarcophagidae > Sarcophaga > Sarcophaga peregrina. The sequence goes on from JABZEU010000223.1 coordinate 6,225, forward strand.
AAACTACCCACATCAGGTGCATGTGAGGCACTTTTAATTGGAAAGACTTCGGCACCAGTACTTATAATTCACAAAATTCATTGAAAACAAACTTAAAAGATTAAAGAAATTTTTTTAATTCAGAAATTCTTTCGTTATCTAATTTGTGATTTGAAAACAACGGCTTGTTTTTGCAAATGCATAGCAAGAACTGCCTTATCAACATATTTTGCTTAAAAATGTTGCATCAACATTGACTCTCATTTGTTTACTCTCCAATACAAACTCAGTTAACGAATTCATACGGCACTTTTGCAAAAGATAACTAAACATTGGAGAACAAAAAGCAAAATCATACAAAAAACCATTTATAGTAACAACAACAACAACAACGACAACAAAAAATAACAAAAGATATTGAAAAGTTTTGCCACCAAAATATGGAGTAATTGAAACAACTGCGAACAGTTGAAGTTCGAAGCCAAGCGCATACGCACACGGGTTTGTGGAAAGCAAAACAAAGAGAAAAAAGAATTATTAACGAAATCGAAAAATATACACAATAATTTAAATAACAATAGTTTTGTTGAACTAAAAATTAAAACAAAACAAAAAAAAGTAAATAGTTTGGCGCATAAGAAAATTTTGAAATTTTAACGAGGCATTCTAATATAACGTTTTAAGTGAAAATAATTAAAAATTGTAATCACGTTTAATTTGCCATTAATCAATAAGCAATTCATATAGAAACTAATTTTTTTGTTTTTTCCATTTTATAAATTTTATTGTGAGTTAAAGTGGAAATAAAAATTGAAAACTAAAGAAATTTACAATAATTTAATGAATAAATGCGGTCACATTAACCATAGGCAGACAACAAAACGGCCAACCCAATCAACGAACCTTTAAATCGAACTTAAAAAATACAATAACAACAACAACAACACTTAACATTTAGTTGAAAAAAAAACTTTTTCTTCAAAATTGTTATTTACGTGTAAGCAAATACTTGAAGAAGAATATTTTATTAAAAAAAAAGCCACAGAAAACAATAGAAATTCAAAAAAAAAAAAGGAATTAAAACAGGCACCTTTAAAAACAACAACAAAAACACATTTATTAAAAAAACCGGGTTGAATTGGGAACAACAACGCAAAACACATTTTTTGAGAAAACCCACCAAGATAACTCGTTAAAGTTGTTGTTGTTGTTGTTTAATTAAAACGAACAACAAAACTTAAAGGTTCATCATCATAATTTTCTATAACAACAGCAAACACTGGCATTATCAAAAATAAACAAAATTTTCAATCAAACCGAGATTCTGAAATAGAGAAAGAGAGGATACAACAAGTATTTCTAACTCGAGGTTAAAGGTAAAAACAACAACAACAAAAACAAATTTGTTTCTCTTTTCTGGATAAGAATTGAATGCATAACTTGAGAGAATGATTTCATTATAAACTATACACACACACACAAATGAAAACAAGTTTTACTCCTAGTTTTTAGAAGTGTTACGGACTGAAGGTAAATTCATGGCGTCAAACTTCCCTATTTTAAACCTTAATGCTCCAAATTGGTTATATTTATGCACCATTCTTATTTGAATACACGATTCACATGTATTTTGAAATTTAATTGCTTTAAGAAATTGAAATTTAATTAGTTTTAAAAACTTCTTATGGCAAATAGGACCAAACTACAGTCGAAATTCTATAAATTGAATCACCATTATCCAGAAAAAAACGGCAACTTATAGAAACTTCAAGTTAAAGAAGCAAAACCTGATAGAATTTTTCTCCAAGATGATTCAATTTATAGAAAATTCAAGAAATAGAAGTTCAAATTGTAGAAGTTCGACTGTAATTAAGTTTATTACAGTAAGAAGAAAAAAGTTTGTCACAAAAACATTAAATTACTGCATTAAATCTTTTACATGAAAATAAAAAATGATCTTTCACCATCAAATTTATTGAAAATGAGGTGAGGGCCGACGATACTATAAGCTTGACAGATGCGGGAATCATTTCACAACCTTTTTCGTAATACATACTCGATAGTCACGTCCACTGTGAAAATTTATACAAGAACATATAAAAAGCATAAGCAGTGGTTTATTTGAAGTTGCGATTGTCTGTAGGTAGTGTGTTAGCTTGTTAGACGCCAGCTAGTAGGTCTAACCCCAGCTTAGGAGTCTCGAACAATACAAAAATTCGAAAACCTCTTCTCTGTGGCGTGACAAGCTAGATCGTTACCCTGGCTAAACTTTTGTAACGACAAATTAATTAGTGGTTTTTGTAGCGTTATGGCTCTTGTCTTCTAAGCATTAGCCATACTTAAAAACAAGGTCTAATCATTTGAAACGCAATGCACTCAGCAAATTAATAAATTTAAAAGCACTTTACAAGATTTTATATAAAACTCTTGAAAATTACCAACTTCAACTTCTTTTTTTTATAATTTCTTTCCACTTAAACTATTGTGTTTTACCTGAATTGGCAAAAAACAAAGTAAAAATGTTTGTGTTTAAAAATTTTTTAAATGTTCGAATGGAAACGGAGTTATTAAGAATGAAATTCAAGTCAATGCTAAGGTATGAAAATATTCTTAATATCTAAAAAATGTTTAGAAATAACAATTTACCTTAAATTGTTGAACGTAAACCTCATGTGATTTGAGCAAAAATCGAAACAAAAAACAAAATTTTTAAAACTATAGGTTGGATGGTTGTATCTGTAAAAAAAATCAATAGTTATGATAAGATCATTAAAGTTATAATATATTTTGCTAGAATATAAAAATCGATACGACAGTTTTGTCTCCTACTGTATGGCGTAATTAGTGTACTAATATAAGAAAATAAAAACAAGCTTCAAATTCGAAAATATTTTATATTTTAATGCGTCAATAAAACCTCATCTGTTGATTTGTATTAATAAGAAATTATTTTATAGAGAGAAAACATTTGGTAACAATTTAGCTTGAAGGCCATTGTTTTAAACAAACATATAAAGATAGTACATACCTATTAATCATGAGGCCGACTATTAAAATGCAATAAAACAGGCAATATGAAGCATAAATGATGGCAAATGTTCGAAAAATTCGCAGCCGGCATTTAGGTTCACAGTTCTTATGGTAATTAAATTTTTCATTCTTTGACAATCTGTTTTAATTAATCTTAGAAAACGACTCTAACAAGTGTTTCATATACATAGTATGTGCATATAATCTCTTATTATATAATAAATTGAAATGATCAAATAATTCTTTAACACTTCTGTCTGATTTTAATATACGCACACCTATTTATTAAGATTCAAAAAGAAAAAAACCCAATTAAGAAGAAATCAGGAAAAGGTTATGCCAGACAGAAAAAAGAAAAACAACCAATAACTTAAAAGAACACCACCAATTATTTAAAGTAAGAAACAGTAACAGTAGATAGACGTCAACAGCACCAACAACAAATTCAAATTTCATTAAAAAAAAATGAAGAAAACAAAACAAAAATAAAACCAAACGAATAAAAGCTGCTTTGCCGGTTTTAAAATTTAACCGTTTGCTGGTTGATATTTCTTCTTCTTCTATTTCTTTCTTTCACAATTTAAACTCTGTTTGAACTTGGTTGGTTTGTTGTCTTTCTTTGCTTCTCTTTTTGATATTTCATGTGAAAATAAACACATTCTCCCAAATAAATGCACACATAAACAAATGTAAAAAAAAAATTCAATTTTATAAACAAAAATTGGCAATATTTTGTATTTGTTATGTATGCAGTATGTCTGTGCCAGGGATGGAAAAGTTGGTACAATTGTACTTTTTTAAGCACTATTGGGAAGTCAAAAACACCATAGCACCTCAATGAATTATTTAGCACTATTGAAAAATGTTCTCTACTTTATGATATTACTTAAATATTCTGTCTCAACAGTGTATAATTTTTGATTTCATTTTCATTTGCATATGGCAGGCAATTCGTTGTTATAATTGACATATCAAGAGTTATAAATGGAATATTATCCGTTCCACATTCATCTGCAAATGTAGAAGGATATTTTGATACCAAAAATTTAATAAAAATCAAAGGGACAAATGGACTGTTCCCTTTGCCTGTCTCTAATTTAATCCAAACAAGGGATTTATTGAAGCCATTTAATTAGTGTTGCTACAATTTTGAAATAACAAATACTTTGCTTGTACAAAATTTATCATTTATGGTGATTTAAAATTTAGATCTCATAAACTTTTTTTATTCCTTTAAGTATTAATTAAAGTAAGTTGTTAAGTTTATCTATTACAAGGTGCTTTTCATGATTATAGCACCACCAGCATTTCAATAATAACAAACAATGAATTGTCTTCAGGTCATATTCTCTGATGAAAAAGTGGAACTTAGATCGACCAGATGGCCTTAGAAATTCAATTTTTTGCGATATAGTCTATTGCTGGGGGGTTATTTCTTTAAGTCGTTGCCTCGAATTCCATATACGCGAATGTAAGTACAGAGTACATTACTGTTCTTGTTGCTGTAGTTTGCTTCTCTTCTTGAATGAAAATAATGACAAAATAATTTTTACAACAGGACAATGCCAGAATTTATGCCAGCAAGACATGGATGGGTTCCGTAAACAATTTATTAAGATTTATCGTGGCCAGTTTGCTGTTCTGATATGAATGTTATTAAAAACGTTTCCCCAAACGAATACCCGATTCTTGTCCCAAGATTATTTCAAAATAACACAGACAATTACAGTGCTGAAAATTTGAAATTAAAAATGATCGAAGAGTGGGTGAAAATAGACGGAGAAATATTAAATAATCTTTATAAGATATCAAAGAACGAATATTGACTTTAATACGGAAGGTTCGTTAATTTTTACACTGAAGTCAAAACTGCGCTAAGAATTTGAAAAATTTACTGTTATTTTTGTTCTTTTACATTAATACTACACACAATGAAATGAATTGTCATTTATATTTTTATTAATTTATAATAAAAAAAGTTTAAAAAGAAAAAGTGAATTTAGTACAATCGGTTGAAAAAGTTCAATTTTTTTATGAACGTTAGTACAATTTGTTAAGACCAATTTCCCATCCCTGGTCTGTGCCTATGCTGTGTCTATGTCTGTCTGTTAACATTTATATTACAAACCCACTACAAGGCAATTTTTTTTTTTACAAAACATTTTTTTGTTTTTGTTTTATTAAATCACCTCATTAACGTTAGCTGTTGTATTGAACTGGTATTGACCATATATAGAATACGTTTTGTTTATTTACCATTTCCAGTCTTAATTAATCTCATCTCACTCACGCATTTACAAACAGTGGCTGTGTTGCACTTTTAATTACTCATTAAATGCATTGCCAACTAGGACAATACAGCTCTTAAGCGGCCATAATATTATGAAATTCTGAAAGCATACAAAGTTAAATGAAATGGAATGGTTTTAGACATTTTATGAATTTTCGACGTAGACTTTGTAGAGTAATTATATTTTGTATTCTATTTAAATCTCTAACAATTTAAAATTAGGAAATATGCAATTAATCCTTCTATAATGAGAGTGCGATTATTTATTCATTAAAAGCACGGTTCTTTGACTCATCACTCACCATGCCAGTTTTGAAGCCAAAAACATTAACCTAGTGGAACTCAATGTTTGGTACGACCAGAGATCAATAATAAGTATTCAAAACGATGACTCGAATCTAGTCATAATTAAAATTTCTGATACTTATTCGCATTCATACTTTTTGTAATATCATACTCATACTACTCATACTCTAAGTTTGAAGTACTGATGTTGTTGATATCGGACTTTCCATGACTCGAATATACACGAAGCACAAAATAAGTATGATTCGCATACGAACACTACATACCACAAGAAGGCTGTATGTTTGCTTTGCTTGTTGTCTTTGTCTTTCCTTTCTTCTTGTTTGTACATGCAACAACAACTAAGACTGTAAATTTTGATGAATGATTCGAGTCACTCGAATCACTTATAAGTATTATAGGTATTTTTCTTAATTTAAATTTGTATGAGTAGGCGTATGAATCAAACATATTTCGAATGTTGTGAGTCTGATGTAACGTTGTATTCATACTCATTGTACCTGTACTTATAAATCAACGTTGTACAGAGTACAAATGAATCAAAGTTTGTAGTTAATTTCAATATTGTTGAATCACTCA
>JABZEU010000224.1:0-12397 GCA_014635995.1 Sarcophaga peregrina
AACTGTTGGTCCCGCCACTCATGTACAAAATTAACGCACACAACATAAGTGGTGTAGAAGCTAGTAATCCTGACTGAAGGGTTGTAATGGCCAATTATGTAATGTATGTAACAGGTACGAATCACGGGTATCGCTGATGAAGTTATAGTTGTTGTAAGCACTCCAAAACAAAAATCAACGGATATACAAGTTATATATGTAGTTATAAACCATCGAATTAGCCAACTTATAGGTACAACATGAAGGGGAAGGATTGCCACGCCCATTTTTGGAAAGTTAGTTAGTCGATATCGAATCTACAAACTTTCCCACCAAATTCAATTCGTCTACTATTACTATATTCCTAAAAATGCAAATTTAAAGGTTTCCCACGCCTACTTTTTAACTATATTGAATTTTTTTTTTAAATCATCTAAACCTGAATGGTTAAAATCAATTCAGAAGTTTAAGGGTTATAAGTATCACTTGAAGGGTGAGGGTTGTCACACTTATTTTTGGTCAGATTGGCGATATCGACTCTACGAACTTACCAAAAAAATTTCGGAGGAGTTTAACGAAAAACATCGTGACACGAGAATTTTATATACTAGATAAATAAACGTTTTTTATTTTTGGAAATTTATTTGTTTATTCTCATTTACTTTTCTCGCTATCCAAAGAAAATGAATTAATTCAGCAGTGTTTACTTACTTTTGGCGTTCAGTATATATTCTATATTTGTTGCTTTTATTCACGATAGTCGCCCAACCAACAACATTCTTCCTCTTTAGAGGAACATCCAAACTTTTGACAATTGATAGCGGGCCATTTTGTTGCAACTGCATGTGTCAAATTAGTTGTCATTCATTCAGTGTATTGCTATCAAATCACAGTGAATGGATGTAGCATTCAACAAACATGTGAAAATGATAAAAAAAATTAAAATCTTTCCCACAGCAATTGAATCGACGACGTTCCGGAACAACTCGAGTATCTTTGTGTCAGAGATTGACAACTCAGCATCAACTTTTCCAGAAGGATAATAAAATTGTATTGTTAGGGTTAGTCGCCGTAGTCTAGTAGGTAGTGTGTTTGCTTATTAGACGAAAGTCCCGAGATCAAATCGCAGGCCAATCATCAAAACAAAATATGAAAAAACATATCTTCGTCGATTTCCTCTCAGCAGATTTCTAGCAAAAACCCTCGAGAGTATATAAATTTGCCATATATAAAATTAATGCACACAACATAAGTAGTGTGAAAAGTTAGGTCGTAAGGCCATTATAACAACTGGAGTTTTGATGACGTCGCAAGCACATGTTAAGGGAGATATTTCAGAAATACGATAATAGGTAACTAAGCCGATAAATTAATGATGATGTTGGGGTATAGCGTTCTTAATGGCCTCCTAATGTAACATCGAATAATTAGTTCTAGTGATGGGAGAGATTACTGCTTCTCACCGGACTAAAGAAACAACCAGATCCGCGTGGTTAATGTATGGTGAGGTAGTCATTTGACTTTATCTTGCCTCCATCACTATAAAAACTTGGACTAAATTTAATGACAAGCTATGAAGTCACAGTGATTTTATATACACAAATTACACAGCCCTGCAAATTTTGACTTTTTTTATACAAATAAGATGGCTCCAAGAGTTTCCGAGTTCAAAATCTTTCCAACACGTCAGGTTTTCGAGAAAAAGGGGGTTTAAACCTCTAAAAATTGCGTTTCTGGCCATTTTTGAAAAATTGTAGAGCTAAACACTGACGTGCTAAGAGTGATTTCTGCTCTTGAAAATGAGCCTTAAAAATTAATTAGATTTACTTGAAAATTATTACTCGGGGGGTTTTCGGGTCGTTGACTACAGATTTTCATTCAGATTTAAAAAAATTCAAAATGGCGGATCGAATATGGCGGTCGAGGTTTATAAAAACTAATCAGATTTACTTGAACATTGTTACTCAGGGATTTTTGGGATCGCTTATTACAGATTTTAAAAATTCAAAATGGGAGATCCATTATGGCGGTAACAATTTTCAAGTAAATCTGATTAATTTTTATAAACCTCAACTAGTAATATTGGATCCGCCATTTTGATTTGTGTTCAGCGCCCAAAATGGCTTTGGAAATACCTGGAGCTATCTTATTAATGTCGTAAAGACGTGCTAAAATCCTACGCATGATCTATTGTACTGCCATCAAACCATACACATAAGTTCCGATAATGCCTTCCCCCAATTCTAGATGCCGTTCACTATTAATTGGATCAATCCCATCTTTAGCACTTGATAGAAGGAAAAACCTGGTTCCTTCTGAGATAAATTAAAATGGTATTGTTTGCATGTGCCTATTCTGGGAAGTTCTCTAATCGTCTACATTACTTTGACATTAAACATTACACAGTAGCATAGGAACTAAGTCTCCCCATATGGCTTGACAGTCAGATATACTATCTATTTCCCTTCTTGTTACTTTCTATACAAAGGTATGGAATTCTGATTGGAAGATAGCCATGAATTTCCTCATGGAAACTAAATAATAAACCCCAGGACGAACTACCTATGCTAAGTACTATTCGTATACGATACAATAATTTTCTAAAGTTAACGGCTTTAATGGTTTAGACTGTGGTCCTAGGTCTTGTCATCAGTAGTGAATTTATATTCATGAACACTGTGGATCAATCAATCAATCGGAATATCCTAATCTGTGAGGCTACCAGATCATTGCAACTTCTTTCAGGAGGAAGTGTCGGCATGTCAAGCTGCGGTGTAAACTATTGTGGACAAAAATATTCACAAGCGAAGGATTACTATACCTTCCGATAGCCAAGCGGCGATCAAGGCATTGTACGACTGTCGCAGATATCTTCCTTGCCGTGCGCCCCTTGCTCCTTGTGACGCTTTCGTCTGTCCCTGTTCGCGGATAGGCAGGCGATCGTTGACAGTTTGAGTCAATTGCTGCTCGTTCTTCGGCTCCGCTTCATCGCTCCTGTTGCCGCTGCTGTTGTTTTAGATGCCGGTCCTTATTGCCCCTCTCCCCTGCTGTTCTCATCCTCTTCATCCCCGTAATTGTCGCCCTTACCGTCACCGCTGCTGCCAAGCCTGCTGCGTTGTTGTGTATCTTCCTTTCTTGTTTGTTTTGTCCACTCCCGAAGTCACACCATGTGGCCAAAGCCTCGTCCGTGAGGGCGCTGTTTAATGTTGGTTCCGTAATAGTCGTTCTTTATGTTAATGTATGTTGATTGTTGTTGCTGTGGGTCACCAGTTCCGAACTGTTTGGAGTTCAACTGGTAGTAATCGATTTGATTACGAGGTCTGACCGGAGACTTAATTCTGGTACCACGGGAGCCAGGAGCTCCTGGAATCTCGGTTCCAGCCTGGCTGTTGGTGTGGCCCCTTTGGGAGCATCGTGGTGGCTGTGGTTTGGACCCTAATCGCTGAAAGAGTCTAGTTAATGGACTCGGTGTGGAGCTGCATTTTTCTCAACCGGGTGCCGTGACCCATAGATCGGAAGGAGTTTTAGATAGGCTCCGTTCCTAACCAAGGGGGAAGTCATGTCCAAATACATGGCTTCGAATTGGTACTCAGGTGTAACAGTCTGTTGCATTTGGGGGCGTTGGTAGACGCATTGTATTTCACCCTGTGCGAAGAGCACCGTGGGATTAGGTCCACGCGGGCAGGCACCCATGTAAAACTTATCGTCGTTGTCGCAGATATCTCAATGTGATCGCGAACCGATATGATGTTTGTATTATATGGCGATCGAGGTTTATAAAAATTAATCAGATTTACCATATTTTTGGGTTTTCAAGCCCCTATTTCTCGAAAACCTGACGTAGTGAAAATGTTTTGAACCCAGAACCCGGAAACACCTGGAGCTGTCTTATTTGCAAAACCCATGCAGGACTGTGTTATTTAAAGTCATTATTCCATTGCATCTTTTGGTAAAATTTTCAAAATCAGAATCATATTCGATGCTATCAAACAGGGAATTCGAATTTCCCTTTCCTTTACTGGGATTTTTAAATTATTCAGCCTTTTGCGTTGTAATAAAATCATTATTATTCGGGGGAAGAAAACAAAAAAAAAAAATGAAAACGCTATACGATTAACTCTATACGATTAATAATGGATATTTTTTCTTTGCAAAAAAAAACAAAATAAAAAGGGAAAATGAATACAATTTTGCATTAAAAAAAAAACGAAATGCCCCGGCAAACAGAGTGCGTTTTGCATTGCAAGTGTTCATGTTTCCATAAAAACGAACACCACGAACGAATTGAAGGAACAAAAAAAAAAGCAACTTTCATTGGAAAATATATGAAAAATGGCAACAACAACAATAACAACAAAAAAAGGAAATACTTTAAGCAAAACTATCAAAGAAAAAACGAAAAAATTTTAAAAACAGAAAACGTTACCAAAGAAATAAATGCGGTAACCAACCCAAGACTGTTGTTGGATGCAACTAAAGCCGCCATATTTAATAATACACCTTCGTTCTACAACAAGTTTAATAATTTTTTCTTCTTCTTCTCTGCTTTTTTTCTTTACTTTTTTCCCCTCATTTATGTAGTTTTTTTTTTTGAAGCGTTTTTATGTTTTAGGCCCCCAACTATAAGGAAAGCGCATGAAAAAGTACTTGCCTTGGATGGCTCTCTCCCATAAGCAACCGCAGAACGAATCTTTTTGTTTTTATTTTACTGCCTGCCACCATTTCATGCAATTCGTCTTCTACATAAACTTCAAATGGGTTGGATTACATCAAACAATTGCTGGTGAAATGGGAAAAGAAGAGGAAAAAAAAATTGTCTTGAAATCATGCATAAATATTGCAAAACAATTTGTATGTTTGAATGGATACCCCCCGTTTACGGGGAGCATGGTATGGCCAAACAACACGCACGCAGTTTTATGTTTCATGTTTAGAAACGAACCCACAAACAAAAAAATCAGGAACATTCTTTAAAAACTTTGAAATGTTTATGCATCAGCAGTTCTCTCGTCTAAGCCATGATTTTTTTAAACCCAATTTTAAAGAAAATTCTACTTGACAGTGTTTATTTTTACTCTAGGAAAACTATCCTCTATGCTCCATGCTTACTAGAGGTACGAGAACAGATATTATCTTGTTTGCCGTATTCTTAGCTGCTACTAAAATCACTATCCAGGCTTCGTGAAGTTGTCATTTATCGAGGGACCATTGTGTGGACCAGAGATCGTAGTTTTTTCTTTACTCATAAGTACTCATGAAAGTTTGAGTATAAGTGAGCCAACAGTATTGAAATTCAACTGCTCTGACTCATTCGTACTCAGTACAACATTGATTCATAAGTACAGGCTGCAATGAGTATGAATACAACGTTGACATCAAACTCATAACATTCGAAATATGTTTGATTCATACGCCTCATATTCATTCAGATTCATAAATTTAGGAAAATACTCATAATAATAATGATTCGTGTGACTCAAATCATTCATCAAAATTTAAAGTCTTAGTTGTTACTGCTTTTACAAACAAAGAAGAAATTATTAATTCATATTAATTCAGATTCATAAATTTAGAAAAATACTTATAATACTCATAAATGATTCGTGTGACTCAAATCAAATTTACAATCTTAATTATTGTTGCATTTACAAACAAAAAAGAAAGAAAAAGGCAAAGACAGCAAGCAAATCAAACACACAACCTTCTAGCAAATATTGTGGTGTTCGTACTCGAATCATACTTATTTTGTGCTTCATGCATATGTCAAGTCATAGAGAGTCGAAATCAACAACATCGTGCGTATTATTTAGTATGAGTATGATGAGTATTTCAAACTCTGAATATGAGTATGTTATTAAAATAAGTATGAATCCGTATAACGTTTTGAATACTCATTGCTGATCTCTGGTGTGGACATTTCTAATCAGAAAGGTTTGCAATGTCAGGGCTAGGACGACTTGGTAATTTTCTTTGAAAAAAAAAAAAGAATCTCTTCGTCAACATTTGTCGACCTAGTGTGTAAGCAATCTCAGTTTACTCTTCTTGATTTTAAGCCATCAACAACACAAAGAATTGTCTGGACTGATGAGGGGAATACTGTTGTAGTCCAAAGTCTTGAAGAGGCTCAATTTCTGAATGTTTGTCTTTAGTTTACTACGCATAGACAGATCTTACACGAACTGATGTCAAACGACCAAAGATTTTTATTTAGTAATAGAGTTGTGGCCGTAGGCTAATAGATTGTGTGCTGGCTTATCAGCAGGCATAAAGTATGAAATTAAATGAAATTGCCATGAACAGCTTCTTAAAGAATTTGTCTTTCGGAGTCGACTTTAAACTGTTGGTCCCGCCATTGTAGTTGAGATGACGTCACGACCAAGACCCAGTAATTGACTGATACGCCTTCTATCCATCAAGGGCTAAGTGAGTCCAGCGGTGCGGTAGGACACCCAGTATGTTGCTTTCCCGATAGAATTTTTGCGCCAACTTGATCGATGCAAGTGGTATACCCACCCAATTGAAGAGGATTCTGGAAAGAGCGCACCAGTTCTGGCAAGCTTGTAGCGCTACAGTTTCCCAGAATGTTACTGTGCCCGTGGACCTACACCAATGAGACACTGGTGAAGCGCTCAGAAAGAAGGTGAAGTAAGCGGGACATTCCCTAACGATTCTAGAGTTATTCACTTTGCTAGGAAAAGAGATACAATTCTTAGCTTTCAATTACTAATTGCAGGTTAGAATGAACTAACGATAGTTAGCAAAGTCGTAATTAATCTTAATTTTTGTGTTTTTAGGGGACTTTTATATGGGACAGCTTACATACATACATAATTGGTCATTGGTCATTACAACTTTTCATTCAGGATTACGACCTAGCTTCTCACACCACTTATGTTGTGTGCATTAATTTTATACGTGACTGACGGGACCTACAGTTTAAAATCCGACTCAAAGTTTTTGCCAGAAATCTTCTGAGAAGAAGTCGCCGAAGAAATATTTTTTCACAATTTCATTTTGATGTCTGACCTGGGGTTTGCCGTACGACTAATAAGCCAACACACTACCTGCTAGACTATGCCGACTACAGCTGGATAGTTTGCTTAGCTTTAAAACTAAAACTCTCAGGGAATAACGTGTGTGCCTTCAATAGAAGATTTTCACATGACTGGTTGGCTCTAGACGTTTACGGGCACATACATAATTGGCCATTACAACCCTTCCGTCAGGATTACAACCTAGCTTCTTACACCACTTATGTTGTGTGCGTTAATTTTATACATGAGTGGCGGGACCTACAGTTTAAAGTCGACTCCGAACGACAGATTTTTGAGAAGCTTTTCATGGCAATTTTTACTCTCAGAGTCTTTGCCAGAAATCTGCTGAGAGGAAGTCGCCGAAGAAATATTTTTCATTTTGATGTCTGACCTGGGATACGCTTACGGAACAAAGTTTTAAATGCTATTGTAGCCACGGAATGATACAACAAGTACATATACTAAAACTGTTTTTATAAGAATTTGAATTAAAATTTCCTAATTTGTCTAGTGAAACTTGAATTTCAATTGTAAAGGCATGATCACGAGGAGTTTTTATTACATTTCTATGTGCGTACTCTAAATAGGCCTTCAATTGAAAAATAAAATTTGAAATTTTCATTTTCTGTTGCAAGCAAATACCATTTGAAATATTTTTTTTTGTTTTTTCTTCTTTGGTATGTTAAATGTGCCGGAAATCGTCTGACAAATATCTCAAGACACACCCAATAATGACAAAAAAAAATCTTTCTTTCACAATAAAAAAAAAACAAAAACAATTGAATTGAAAATGAATTGAAATGAAATAAAATTTGAAAAGAATAAACAAAAAAATGCGTCATAAAAAAACGATGTTAAACTGGAACATGCCGGCTCAAATGCTAAAGGTGCCATCGAATGATGATGATGACGATGAAATAAACACACACACACACACATTTCGAAAGGATCAAAAAGGATATACAACAGCAAGGGTGCCATCAGTCGACCAAACAACCAACAAAGCAAACCTTTTTCCGCTACTCACTCGTTATTGCTAGTCAAGCGTTCAAGCAAAAGTATGCAGCAACGGCTTGACAAGCAAATTTTCGATTTTCGCCGCAATGAATGCAAGAGACGGTTAGTGTAGTGGTGCACAATCTTAAACTCATTTTCGTTCGCTTAAGGCTTAGGAAAAAAAGGAAAAACACAAGCGCAAGTACACGTACTTGTGTTTACTTTTTTATTTGTTTTGTTGTAATACATTTCGAGTGTAGTAGATTTTGTTTGATGTGGTGGTGGTGTTGCTGCTAGTGCTGGTACTGGTACTGATGCTGGTAATCCAAGTAATGCTGCCGTTGTTGGTGTCTCTATTGTGTTTGACGGTTGTGTAATTATACACTTTGGGTGTGAGCTTCTTGAATTCAATTGTTTTGTTTCATTTTTTTCTTTCATTCTTTGCTTTTACATTTATTCTTGGTTGTTATTGTTGTAATTTTATTTGTTGTATTGTTTCCAGTCTTTGGCATTTGGTCCGTTTTTCTTTAACAATTGTTTTCAGTTTTTTTTTTGATCATTTTGAACCCTACACTAGGCACTGAGTTAGTCATTGATAATGGATTCCAAAGCATATTTATTCTACAGAACAGTACTTAGGCAAATGAGGTTGTGAGATGAACTACTTGGCTGTTGTATCCATTATTAGATGGATAAATTCAACTTCCGAAGAGAAGAGAGCTGTAACTGAGCTCTGTATCTGATCTCTATGATTAGTTTGGTATCCTATATACAGTGCTGGACAAAACAATCGAAACTTTTTCCAAATTGTATTAAAAATTAAAAATATTCTTAAGAAATTCACAAAATATTTGGTATTTTTTTTGTTCTATGCCCTTTATTCCTGCATAGCCATAATTATTGATTTTGGGGAAGGATCCCATATATCAGAAGTAGCGCATAGATTATGATGTCGAATTAAAAAATTGTCTTACAGTGAAATGTAGGTGCCGTCAAGCCACAAACACTGATATATCATATAATAAGATCGGGCCTAAAATGGCAACGTAGTATATATAAAATAAAAAGGGCGGTATTTCTAGGCGTGGCAAAAAAAACATTTTTATGGTTTTGGGAACGTTATCAACATACCTTTAATTCCACGGGGTAACTAGCTCAATGTTTTTTTTCTACACATTCTTGATAAATTGTACACACAAAATTCGTTCAGACAATTTCTAATCTCAACTATATCTGCCTCTGCCTCTACTTCTAGTGACTTAAGGTAATATTTTTAAAATATTTAACTATGAACCCAGTATAAAACGTAAAATTTTCATAATGATTTTCGAATTTTAAAAGTTATAAGTCATTCTCAAACAATCCGCCCTCTTCTGACCATGCCCCCATAGAAGTAAATAACAACAACGGCAGTCCTAGGAATATTAGAAAGTGCCTCCTCTTAAGTACAAATAGCAGAAGAGCTTAATAAGCAAAGTTCCTCACCACTACGACCAATACATTTTTTCCAAAAGAATAGTTTGTAGATAAGGAAAGCTGGCAACTCTATCTATCCAGAAAAAACTGAATATTTTGTGTTCCAAAGGTATCGATACAAGATTTCGCTTTCCAAGGCAGAAAGAAAAAAGACCATTAAATGATTCCTAAAATGCCTTCCTCCAATTCTGTTGCCTTGACAAACTTCAAGAAGCCGTTCACTATTAATTGGATTAATCCCCTGTTTAGTCCTTGAAATATATTAACCTGGTAGAGTTTGCATGTACCTATCCTGATGATTGGTTTTTCATAGATTCTCTGATGTCCTATATGTTAGATTCGCAGTGAGTCATGCAATATCAGGTCAGAAAAGTAATTTTGATTAGTCTGAGGTTGTACATTTCGACGAGTAGGTACGTTAAATCTTCTCTTCTCACATCACAAAGATATTCCAGTTCTATAGACACCATTAAAGTTCTCCTCCTCCCAAGCTGACATACGCACTAACTCCTGCGAGTTCTCGCACGGCTTTGAATTCACCAGAGAGCTTATCAAGGAAGCCTTATATTATTCTCTATTAAATTTCGTACGAACCGAATGGCGGCCTTAATTTATTATTGCCATCAAAACTTAATGTACATGCGATTAAGCTCCTTAATCGTCATATATTGACTAGGAAAAAAAGGCTTCCATCCAAATCTTTAGTTAGAACAATGGGCCTGAGAGCCAGGTAGTATTGCCACGCCTTGTACTTTATACAGAAGTTGATCGGAAAACCTTTTTGAAAGTGTGGTATTATGATTATAAGAATAGGTACTAAGTATTAAGCCCTTGCACGAACTATCCTCGCTATTGATACACATTTTGTCTTATAGTTCAAACAGGATTCCCTTTTTAGTCTTGATGCGAAGAATTTCTAAAATTCGACATTTTAATGGTTCTGTACAGGGTAAATATAGCTCCTAGGTCTGGTCGCCACTAGCGAATTTATTTATTCAGTAACACTGTGGAACAGGTTTTAATTAGAACGGGCTTAGCAACGAATGCCATTTGCTCGATCTAAGCTATTTTTAAATACGTTCTGGCCACCCAAATAATGCTCCCTAAAGTCGTAATTGGGCTGGCCATCATGGTTATTGTTGATCCAATGTTTTATTTCTCGATTTATTTTCTAAGATAGTTAGACAGCGTAGTGGATTAAGGTGTCTAAAGCTTATAGAAGTATACTATGGTGTCTATATATACAGCCAAGTCCCTCAGGGGAAGATTACCTTCGGATTTTTACATACCTATGACAACGAACATCAACATTTAAATTAAAAAGGGTGTAAAAATGCTTTGAATTTCTTGCCCGCTTTCAGTGAAGCAGCTTTACGTCCCTTCTTTTTAAAAATTTTTTTTTTGTATATCAATTATACACCCAATGAAATATGTGTGTAAACATAGGACACGAATATCAACATTTTTCGTTAAAAAGAGTGTAAAAGTGTATTTAGTTGCTTGTCCGCTTTCAGTGAAGCAGATCCTCGTCGTTTGTTTTGAACATTTTTTTGTATATCAATTATACACCCAAATTACAATAGGATTCACTACTTTCTAATGAGATTCACTGAGTACAATGATAAATGATTTCCATTTTTGGGAAGAACATTGGTGAAGTTAAATACGCAGACTTTAGGGATTTGTCACTGCATTTTCCATTTTCCACTACATAAACACATTAATAGGTTACAATTGAAAATATTACTAACAATTTTCCTCTGGCTTATACACATGCCTCTCACATATACATTCACATTTTTATTATGTTCTCTTTGTGCCGACCTCTGCTATTAATATATAGCGAATGCCAATTTGAAGCGGGGCCCTAATAGAGGATTTCTGTCTTAAGACAGTAGGTGGAAAGGGATAATTTAAAGCTCAGGAGGCCATTGTATTTCGCTTGCAAATAGGCAAATAGAGTTCTGAAAAATTTGCTGCGAAGTTGATATTTTTTTTTTTTATTAAACCTTCCCTAAGGGGATTAACCCTACTCATGCAGTGCATTATGCAGTGCAGTACAAAGGTGGAAAGAGGGAAAATGCGAACGGTAAGAAAACGTGTTGCTACTGGTGACTATAAAATGGCCAGTGCTAGACCTTCACCATTAGACAGTCTACAGCAATCGTCCTCAAGAAGCCCGCATTTTCTTACACCACTTATGTTGTGTGTGTTAATTCTATACAGAAGTGGCGAGACCTACAGTTTAAAGTCGACTCTGAACGACAGATTTGTGAGAAACTTTTCAAGAAAGTGTGTTGTGGTAGTGTGTTGACTTATTAGACAAAAGGCCCGGGTTCGAATGCCATTTCAGACATCAAAACGAAAAATATTTCTTCGGCGACTTCCTCTCAGCAGATTTCTGGCAAAGACTCTGAGAGTAAAAATTGCCATGAAAAGCTTCTCAGAAAAATCTGTCGTTCGGAGTCGACTTTAAACTGTAGGTCCCGCCACTCATGTATAAAATTAACGCACACAACATAAGTGGTGTCAGAAGCTAGGTCGTAATCCTGACTGAAGGGTTGTAATGGCCAATTATGTATGTTTCAAGAAGAGAAAGAGAAGAAATATTTAAAAGAGGAAAAGCTAGGCAAGGTACTACACTTAGAAGTTACAAACCGAGAGATTTAAGGTAACATTGTGTCTGGGGGCGACAACCTTTCGTGTATCCGTGCAGTGTATCTTATAAGCGAACATGTTTGCTCCTATTTCTTTTAAAGAACAAACAAAGAATCTTTTCAAGTATTTTCTTGTACTCTTTCCTTTAGTATGAGCCGGATTTCGATGAAAGAACAAAAAAAAATTCTTTCTTTCTTTCGTATTTTGTATTCCAAACGAAAGTCCGTTCAACACGTCGAAAGGAAAAAGAAAAG
>JABZEU010000225.1:0-12393 GCA_014635995.1 Sarcophaga peregrina
GTAAATATTTACCCCTACCACTTCCTGATGTAAATAAATCTATTTCTTTGGACAGTTGAGTATCTAAATCAGTTATTAATTCGTTTTATAGGGTTGGTTTTGCATTTTTCGATGGCATCAAATAACTTTTTATCAATGGAAGTTGGGTTTTCCTCATCTGAGAAGCCGTTATCGAAGTCAAATGATATAGAATTTTTGTTCAGGACCTTTTGTAGGGTCAAAATACATACGAATTCACAATCCCGAAAATCCGGAGAAATCCCGGGATCGAGATTCGGGATTTCCCGATAGGCATCCCTATTGCAAACATTTGTAGCGAAGTAGATCAACGACTTTTTAAAAAGTTTAATTGTGTCTTATGAATAAGAGTATTAAAGTGGCAGTTATTAAAAACAAGCAGCGCCTTTAAGTAAAAGATTCATTACATCATAAGTAAGGTTTGAAATTTGACGGCTTCTATTGGCATAATTACAGCAATCTGACGGTAATCAATCGCCTTTCCAATTGGAAACAAACTAGAACAGTTGATTTTCACAAGGTATTTGGCATAGAGATATGATAGTATTAGGTGTCAGGCTCACCCATAAAAAAATCCCTTATAAAAACCTTTTCAACCCGCCGGTAAATCACTGCCGTTCTCTGAATTAACAGCTTTGCCTATTGCAACCTTTCATATAGGATTAACAATAAGGATTATATCAGTGCTGTAAGCTTAGTTTAAATTAAAAATGATGCAAACATTTAAAAAGCATCATAACATTTTAAAATCTATAAAAAATCTAAAAAGAAATTTTTCATTTAAAATCGCAAAAACTCGAGTTTGCATAAAAAAAACTGCATAAAACGAGACTCGAGCAGCGTTACCGTTGAGCGACTAAAGTCGCAATTTGACACTTTTTCAGCGACCCCGCCACTTTTTGTGCCCCCTTACTAAAATGAACTAAATCTGACACTTTTCAAGATTTTTGACCCTTTTTTCCCCTTTTTTAGAAAAAGTATTTTTTCTTTTATTTACATTAATAAGCCTTAAACCATATAACAAAAATAACAGGCAAATTTTGACAGCCCAAACTAAATAGCAATAACAAAGTGCCTGTGGTTTTTGTAGACGTTCGTTGCGCCGCTACTCTACTAATTTACTTTGAGCACTTGCTTGTCTTTTATAAACAGCACAAAAATTACGAAATATTGAAAACTAAAAATTGGTTATTGCAGAAAACCCAGAATAAAGGATGTGAAAATGGACGAGTGAGTAGAATGATCCAAGATTAAAAATTAGTTATTAAATTTGAATTTTAGACTAAACTATAGACTAGACTATAGAATAGACTATAGACTAGACTATAGATTAGACTATAGACTAGACTATAGATTAGACTATAGACCAGACTATAAACTAGACTAAAGATTAGACTATAAACTAGACTATTGAATAGACTATAGACTAGACTACAGATTAGAGTATACTTTGGTATACAATTTTCTGGTCTGTGTAAATTAATAAAAAAAACTCAAAAACCAAAAAGTTTATTAAATATTTTAAAACGTCTTTTAAAGACCTTTCATGCGATACCAAATTTTCGTATATTTTCTTTGTAAGAAATATGAAAACATCAAGAAATATTCAAAAAGAATCTTAGATCCATCTCATCATTATTTTTTCGATTACTCTAAAATATAAATTAGTTTTGGAATTATAATTGTATAACTGATAGTAATAACTTTAAATGTTAGGTTTGTGTTAAAAAACAAAAGAAATCAGCCGTCATCTAGTCTTGTGGGATATGACAAAAATATAAGATCTTCGGAATGCGAAGAGGAAATTATTTCATTATCGGATGAATCAGTTCCTGTGAGGCGCAATTATTTGAAATGTATGTACCTTATTAACTTCATGTCTTTTAATTTATTACAAATTTAGTAATTTTGAGTTTTTTTTCACATATATTATATTTTTTGATATATTTTTTTTAATTTGTTACAAAGTATTCAATTTTGTATAATTTTGTATTTATTTTTAATGAACTGTTTTTTAGTTATGATAATAGTTTAGTTTTATTATGTAGTGGGTTACCAAAGTTTTATTTAATGGGATTTTAATAAAATTAAAAATGCATTTTTTATTTTTGAAATTTAAATGTCCTAACGTTCATACATTTGAATGAAATTACATTTTAAAGCTAGAATTAAAACGGGCAAATATATTAAAAAAATTAAAACTTTTGTTTAGGCTTATTAACTTTTGGCGAAAAATTTGTTTCTAGTATAAAAAATTGGAAAAATGATTAAAAATAAACTTATTATATGTATGTTTGTTAATGTATATTATAAAATCCAATAAAAATTTATTTTTTTATCTGTATTAGTTCATTTTCTTTTTTTTTTTTAAATGTTGCCACTTTTTACTGACAAAATACCCTTTTTGTGCGACTTTTTTTTGCAAAATCCCCTTTTTGTGCGACTTCTTAAAATTTTCCAGCGGTAACGCTCGAGTCACTCGAGTGTACGTCTTCGTATCAAAAAATAATGTACTTGCCAATAAAAATCCACAATAATTTCACACTGTGACGTATGAGTAATATTATATCGACATGCAAATAATCATACGTCATGTAAGTAATAACTTGACTCCTGTTGACCTTTGATCTTGACTCCTGTTTAATGGCATGAAAGAGTTGAACGCAGCTGTGTATTGTATTGTAATGAATGTCTTTTAATTGTAAGACAATGTTAAACCAATTAATAATTAATTACTCCTTAAATGCTGGTAAATTTGCATTAATTTACATACTTAACATGTGTGTGTATGTGTGTGCGTTTTGGGGTAAATACATGCTAATTATTAAATTCCTAAAGGGTTCACATTGAGATCTGTTTAAAGCTTTTCTTCCAATCTAAAAGGCGAGAATGCGTGACCATATGGGTTTCATTTATAATTTGGAAATGTTTTGATTTCATTTTTGGATTTCCTTTTTTATCTTCAATTAGAATTTCTGAAAAAAAAACTCAATTTCTAGGGGGTGGCTGTTAAAGCCGTATTTCCATTTATCATTTGTTATGGAAAAATTTTCCAATTAAAACCACAAATCTTTATCCGTTTCTTTTTTCTGGTGTGTTTTTTTTTTGTTCTCTTTACTTAATCTTTCCTTTTCAAACTCTTTTAAATGTTCAAAGTTTTTCATTTCATTCTTTTCTTTGTTTTTTTTTTGTTCTTAACGATTGCAAGGATATGTGCAAATACCTTTAATTTACTTCATATACTTTGAATGGAGTTTGTAATTGTGGCACTTGACTGCATTAAAGCAACAACAAAAACAACAACTACACAAGCCAATTTGACTAAAATGTCAGACATTTACTACGAAAAGTTTTTGTTCATAACTTGGCACTCTTTTTATTTCGATAAAACTTCAAGCAACCAATAATACAAGGGAAAGAAGACAGCCATGTGAGACAAAGGTGTTGTTCAACCACATTTTGTTTTATTGATGGAAAATACCAATTTTTAACGGAGGAAAAAAAAAAAAAACTAACAGAACAGCTGCATCAAAGACATTTTTTTCTTGCTTGGCAAACTCAGATTTAATATTTTCACTTCAGCTTCAGCTTAAAAATTTCAATGCTTGTTAACACAAAAAGAGAGTCTTTAAAAACGTAAAATGTCTTGCGTTCTTTTAACAAGAAATTTCGTTGGAAAAAAAATGTTTCGAGTTTGCTTTGCTGCATTGGTATGGCAAACATAAAAATTGAAAAGAAACAACAAAAAAAAAAAAAAAAAAAAAATTCAAAAAATCTTCCGAAAAGAAATCTGAATCAAGGCAATACTCCTTTACAAGAAGAACGTTTTTTTTTTAATTTGGTTTCATCAGAGAGAAGAACAAAAAAAAAAATACAGAAAATTGGAAGAAAAAGTAAAACCAATACTGGGATATACGAATGCAAAAATAACAGCAGCAGTATCAGATTGCAACATGCGGGATTGTTTAACATGCCAAGCAATAGTTCATTTACGTTTTGGCAAGTCGTTGTAAAAAACAAAATTGAAGAAATTTTAAAGTCTTCGTTAAACTTGCCAAAGAAAATTTAAAAATACAGCCATTCGGAGTAAGCTGTTTTGAAGATAATCTTAGTGGTAGGGATGTTAATCGGGAAATCCCGAATATCGAAATCCTAGGATTTTCGGAATTCACAAAATCGAAATTCCGGGATTTTCGGGATTCACGAAATTGAAATTCTGGGATTTTCAGGATTTACAAAATCGGGATTTTTAAAAACTTGTTCCTGAATTTTCGGGATTGGGAATTCATATATATTTTGACGCTACAAAAAGGCCTGAAAAAAAATTCTATATCACTTGACTTCGATAATACCATCTCAGATGAGGAAAACCCTACTCCCATGGATACAAAATTGTTTGATGACATCGAAGAATGCAAAAGCCCTATAAAACGAATTAAAAGGGTAACTGATTTAATACTCAACTGTCCATCAGACTCAACTTTTCATCAGGAGTGGTAGTAGAGATGAATATTTACAAGCTGCATACAGCTATCTTGGAACTATTTTGCCAACAAATGTTGATTGCGAGAAGTGTTTTTCAACGACACAACAACATTCGTTCAAGTCTATCAGACGACATGTTAGATGCTTTAATCTTTTTTGTTGGAATCCAAATAATTTTCCTAAAACTAATGCATTTGCATACGTATGAATAATTTTTATTTTTCTTAATATACGCTTTTTTCTTACTTTTTGTCTTGCTGTTTTTATATTTTATTATTAATGGCATATAATTCGGCTATAAGTGGACTATAAATGATTTTTTCAACAAAATATTTTTATATATTAAGAGAAAATCGCGATATTTCGCGTTATTTTTCGGAAGTTTTGGATCCCGAATTATTACGAAATATCCCGGGATTTTTAAAAATCGATCCCGTTTGGCATCCCTACTCAGTGGCGATTATAATACATCTGTTGCCCTAATTAACATTCAAATTTACCACGTGGTTTTATTAATCGGGCCGCTTGGAAGTAATTTGTTTGCTAAAGCTTGCGGATTAGTGTTATATTTGAATCCTCATATGGGGGTAAATAAGAACAAAAACTTCTTTAAGAAGACCGTTCCACATATGAATTATTTGGCTGGAGAATTAATCCTTTTTGTAGTGCAACTTACTTAAGCCACAGTAGCCGAGCAGTAGAGTGAAGGCTTATTGAACGCAATACCGTGGTTTAAATCCCCGATCAGACATCAACGAAACAAAATGAAAAAAATTAATTTCTGTAATTCCATCTCAGCGATCTTTTGGCCTTTTTTCATGAAAAGTTTCTCAAAAATCTGTCGTTCGGAGTTGACTTTAAAGTCTAGGTCCCATTAATCATATATAAAAAAATTTACACTCACAACATGGGTCTCAAGAGTTTGGAATTCTGACACAAGGTTTCTAATGACCAATTAAGTAAAAAAAATTTGTATATTGAAGTAGCCGTAGTCTAGTGGGTAGTGTGTTGGCTTATTAGAAGCCCGGTTTCGTATTCCAGGTCAGTCATCATCAAAAATATATTTCTTCGGTCGATTTTCTCTTAGCAGATTTCTGGAAAAAATTCTGAAAGTAAAGAAACATGCCATGAAAAAGTTCCTCAAAAATCTGTCGTTCGAAATCGAGGTTAAACTGTAGGTTCCGTCACTTATGTATACAACTAACACACACAACATGAGAAGCTAGGTTGTGATCTTGACTAAATGGTTGTGTGTAATGACCAATTAAGTAAATAAATTCGAATTTTCCTTGAAGTCGTATGCAAGTATGTCATTCATATTAACCTTTTCGTTTCAATTTTTAAAAAGTTGGATTTACGATCAAAGTATTATGAACGACAAATAATACTCGTCACAGTCAGAATTCATACCAGAACAACGGGTCTTTGTCATAAGCACTATAGTAAATTTTCTTTTTTTCTTGAGTTAATATTTCTCACTTTCTTTTTCTATTTTGGTTAATCATTCAATGTCAACAATTAGACTATCACAAAATACTTAGGACCAGTATGATTCGCACTTATGTTCTCAGCATTTGATGTTTAGCAATTGGAAATTTTAAGCCTATTGAACAAATATACAATAAGAACCCGTTTAACGCGGGGGATACGTTTCAATCAGTTCCAGCGCTAAGCGAAGCAGCATTAAGCGAGACAACATCGCTACTAGGGCCTAAAGAAACGCAACGCAAACCGAAACGATGCAAAACTAAGCATGATTTTTCATACATTTGTATTGATTTTCATTTAATTGATTCCGAGATTCATAATTTTAGCTGAAAAAATAGATTTTTCAATGAAAAATATTTAATTTACTAACGCCCTACAACTGGCAACCATCAGGCAACATAAACACGTATGTATGTATGTATTTACATTAGACTTAAACGGGAAATCCCATTTTCATATTAACGACGCATACTGAAACGAAAACGGCGCAACTTCGAAAGCACAGAAATTTTAAAAAGACACAACTTCAAAGCAGACACAGAACGAGGCGACGCAAACCAGGGTATTAGTGTACAGCTAGTAACGTTGTGATGCAGGAAAGATGCGTTCGTACTATAATTGCGACTTTGGAAAATACATTTGGAATCTTCGTTCTGTATAGCCTAACAAAAGAGGATTGAAAAAGATACACAGTAGCCAAGAATGATAAACTAAAGATTACGCCTTACACATGATATCCCGTTAGATAGGCTATTTTAAAGTCTTTTTCATATGTGGTGCACTACGCTAAAGTAGTTGGCAGCCCTGCAATATAACTTACATTATCATTAGCCAATAGGAAAACAATGAAAACAATTTTCGTGACGTCATTGATCCAACATGCGCAGAAAGTTTTAATTTTGTGTGCGTGATGGCATAATCTTTAGTTTATCATTCTTGCATAGTAGCTATATAGTGCATCGCTTTTGGGAAGTATATGGACCGCGTAATACTAAAACAGCATTAAGCGGAGCAGTGTTAAGTGGGGTCTTACTGCAATGCAAAAAATTTAGATTTTTTCATTTTAATGTTGATTTTTTCAAAAGAAGATACATTTTTTGATATTAAAAGTTACAGAGTGTTTTCCCAGGTCAGACATCAAAACGAAAAATATTTCTTCGGCGAGTCTTCTCATCAGATTTCCGGCAAAGACTCTGAGAGTAAAATTTGCCATGAAAAGCTTCTCAAAAATCTGTCGTTCGGAGTCAACTTTAAACTGTAGGTCCCGCCACTCATGTATAAAATTAACATACACAACATAAGTGGTGTGAAAAGCTAGGTCGTAATCCTGAGTGAAGGGTTGCAATGCCCAATTATGTATGAAATTGTTGTTGGCAGTTGCTAATTAAAGTCTTTACTTGACTAGACTAAACTTTAGCAACAGTTCTTAAGCAGTTGTTTGTTTTTTTGTTAACGTTAACCTTATCTGTGAAGAAGAATTAAAAAAAATTTGATGTTATCTCTCTTCAAATATATTTTCTTTGAAACTAGAAAATTTAAATGAAATGAAAATAATATGATATTGAAGGGTATTGTATAAAATTTTTTATAAACTAGAAATGCAAGAACTTTGAAAAGAGTTTCAATAACTTATCAACCTAATGACATACAACACTTATACACACACACATGGATATTCCCATGTTAAGAATCTTTGTAAAAAGCATATCCTTTTTACAATAATTTTCTAATACAAAATTTTTAAATATTTTTATACAAAATAATTTTCTTTTCTTTTTTTTTAAAAACTTTTTTGAACTCTCATGTACTTAGTAGTAGCAGTGGTTGGTTGGTGTAATCGTAGTAGAGAGTAGTAGTAGCAGCAGTTGAGTATGTCATTTAAAATCGTATAAAATTTTAGAGTTTTTCTTTATTTTTGCAATGTTGCAACTATTAAAACTTTATGATGTTCAAGTGTTGCAGTATTGCAGTTTAAGTTGCCTTTCATGTACACACATATTCGCATTTGAATATGAGCATGCACATGCACATTAACTTTAATACATAGGGGCCGTGTGTTTTTAAAAAAAAAGGAAATGTAAACAGGAAGTGTGTAAGAGCAAGAGAAAGAAAAAGAAAGATTTTACGAACACATCTGCATGTTGGTTTGGCATGCTTGTACGTTTAATTTTGCGGCAATACTGAACGTATCGATTGCTATTTGGCTTGACGAGGCCTAATGGTTGGCTTTTGGTTGTTTGACTGGCTGCATATTTGCCACTTGACACACAATAACAATTGCACCAACAACAATAACAACAATAATAACGACAACAGTATAAGCGGACATAATGCAGCAACTACAGGCAAAACAGCGTTCAACCAAACCCAGCCAACAAGTAAAACAGGCTCAAACAACTTCATAATGATGACAGCAGACTTCCAGCTCTTCACAAAGTATTGAAGAGCACACATACAAAATACACTCATATTCATACATGAATCTTTCAACTCTCACGTATACACAGTATGTGCATATGTATGTACCTTCACCATAGTACATGTTATCCTCTACTATTTGTTGCTATTGTTGTTGTTGTTGTTCACAGGCTAATTGCCAATACAGTCTATTGCAACATGCGGCTTTTCCAGGTATGTATTTAGAAATCAAGTGCTGCGCTTTTCTATTTTTTTTGTTCGTTTGTTTGTTGTTTCTCTGTGTTCTCTGCTTTTTTTTTCGGGCTTGTATAACAACATGGCCCACACACAGACGACACTCGTTGCCGTTACAAGTTTCAATTGAAGTTTGCCTTGGTTTGGACTGTTTTCCATACTTCAAATGAAAATGTTTTGAAGTTTCATTTCCTTTTTTCGCCATTTTTTTTTGCGTTTCACATACAAAAGCCGGTTGTTTTCTCTTTTTGATTAGAATGTCGTGCAAATTAAAAGAAGAACAAGATGGGATTTTAATAATCAATTCCTGTTTTAACTTGTGATTAGTTATCGACAGGCAGTTTAGAATTATTTCATGTTGAGTGGCATTACAATTTGCGATTGATTATTGCAGAAATCTAACTTTGACGAAGAAGAGTTACATTTGTGAGTGTGTTTTGGTGACTGCAGAATGCATGAAATATTTGCAGCATCATAAGACGTGGTAAACGCTTTTCTAGAAAAAAAAACTTATCAACCTGCGGTTCCCAGTTTATAAGAACTTTGAAAAAAATTTTTGAATAACAGTGTTAGGAAATCCGAATTACAGAAATAGTTGCTGTTGTTGTTGTTTTCGGAAAGCACGTGTCATAGTATTCTTCAGAATGGTTGGCGTTCATAAAACAAGTTTTTTCAGTCTTGTACTGTAAATACATATTCGGTTTTCCAAATATAAGTGTAGCCACAGGTAATAATAACAAAAGCTTGTGAAGATTTTTTATTGACCCAGTAATATAATTACGACTTTAAATTGTGGTGGTTCCCAGAGCACATAGGGTACGGTATCTTCTAAAGGGTCTTTAAAAATAACTGCTGATTATTCTCTCAAATTTCTTTTTTTTATTTGAAAGTATAATCCTTCCGGCTAATAATGGAAAATAATTTCATTCAAATGGCTGTATCGACTGGCCATGTGGTGACCTATACGATTGGCCCTATTTTTAAGCACATTATCGATTGTGTGCACCAATGGTTTCACGAATATTATCCTTTAAAGCGTCAATTGCTTTTGGCTTGTCGGCGTAACACTTATCTTTGACGGCACCCCACAAATAATAGTCCAACGGTATCAAATCGCTTCTTCGAGGTGGCCAAACGACATCAGCTCTACAGCTGATAATGCGATCTTCAAAAATAGGACGCAAAATATCGAGTGTGGCTTCGGCTGTGTGGCACGTAGCGCCGTCCTGTTGAAACCAAATGTTGCCAATATCCTCTTCTTCAATTTTTGTAAATAAAAATTCATTCAACATGGCCCGATAACGAGCGCAATTGAGTGTATCGGCCCTTGCTTATTTTCGAAGAAAAATAGCCCAATTCTGCCTCTGGACCAAAATCCGCACCAAACAGCCACTCGTTTAATGTATGCGGGTTTTCCGTGCCCCTGAAGCGATAATTTTGTTTGTTTACATACCCGCCAAGATCAAAATGAGCTTTATCTGAAATGATGAATTTTTTGCTAAAATTGGCATCTTCTGTAAGTCGATTTCAGGTTCATTTAGCAATGCAGCCATTTGAATGAAGGAAGAAATTTGAGGAAATATTCAGTAGTTCCTTTTTAAAGCATTTTCCAAAAAAAAGTTTTTTGGCGGACCTTTTAATTTATCTTCTTCTGGTCGAGACTTATTCTTAAGTCAGGAACTCAGTTTCCAAAACAAAAAGAATTCAAGAAGTGACTGATTCTGAACCTGATCAAAGAGATAACGACTTTGCTGCTGCAGGAATACAATCCCACGACAAAAAGTATGTATATTGTTACGTTTTTACCTTTTAAAAACGTTTAAAATATGAGTTCTTATATTGCAAATAAAAGAAAAAAATAAATTTGTGCTTAGTTTTAATTAAAATTCTTTATTAGTCGCACAATTCTGTGTGCCACTGTTTACAACTTGATGTAAACAAAAACAATTGCTTTCATTGTCGTTCCTCTTTGCATTCTTTTGCGTAACTAGACAATTATTCGACAGATCCTTGTAACGGAGATATTCAAAACTCGATTGCTCTACTCAAACACATCGCGTCTTTACACAAGAACTGACTAAACTTTAACTAACTCAATTGTCTGCTTTGCCTTGTCAACCACTATAGTCGTCTACTTATATATATAATCCCTGTAGGAAATGTCAATAGTGAAATTTACTGACTTACTATTGACACAGTCACTAGTACTAGTGACATTTTGTACCACAGCCAATGTTATTTACTATAGACATTTAACATGTGCGTGTCATTGAAAATCTACTACTGACGTTAGTGCTATTGACTATATTGTGAATATGTATTCCTTTTGGGGCCATATGTCGACATTGGAACCAGTGAATTTCTAGTTTACACTTTTGATAGTTTTCTATAGTAAAGACGAGAGTAAACATTTAAATTTTTGAAATATTTTATATGTTTATTAAAAAACAGGTATAAATCTCATATATAGCCTCTTTTTAAATTTAAAATATGAAACTAAAAAGATATTATTAATTCAGTGTCTGTTATTTATACAGGAACATCTAAATAACGTTTTTCGTTTTATTAAATAATTAAATTATTAATTCCCTTGAGAGAGTCGTCTTCTTCACGATTTACATCATTTTTGGTTTTTGCTGCAATCAATTCTTTGAAATATTTTTTTCTTTTGGCATTCAAATGCTGCTCTAAGTTGATATTACATCTGGATATTAAAAAAAATGAAGCAAATTGTTGAAATATTACAAATATTTATGAGAATACAAAAAAGCATTTTATTACCTATTAAGGCCTTAAAAAAATATTTGAGTATTCTCCAGAACTTTTTTTTGCCAAAACAGCCATTAACATTCAAATTCGTAGATATATTTTGCCCAAGTATTTCATGAAGATTTCGTTCTGCATTACCCGCAGAGTGTGATTTCATTTGTCGAATCTATTGAATATAAACAAAAAATGCTATTTTATTCGTTGAAGTTGTTCTACAATAAAAGTAAATACTTACGTATGGGTCTGAATAGCTTTTCAAAATAGCTTCAAATTCTCTTTGATTTTCTTCAGAGTCAATAGAGAAAAATTCCATAAGAATTCAATTCATTTTGATTAAAAATTGTGTCCAACATACCAATTTTTTATCTTCTCATGCAAACTATATTTTGGAAAATCAATTTTAGACGACAAAGGATATTCAGGCACCACAAAAAGTTCACAATTCACACTTGCACCTACAATTGTTTCATTTTCACTACTTTAGTTTTTATATAACATTGATTGTTTTTTTTTTATTAAATATGATATATTTCACACTAATACATGTCCACCTACAACACACTAAGTATTTGATATACACAACAACAGCCAATGACTACCAGAAATGAAAATCATTAAAATCAGCTTTTATTTCGAGTTCAATTGTGAAAATCTGATCAAGGCTATAAACAAATATTATCATGACAATATTGGCATTGAGCTAAACCTATAATGCACTTACTTACACATACGCTTTCAAATAAATGGTTCACACATGAACACACACAGATATACACACATGTAAATAATCATATTAATTTAAACTGGTATTTACATAATCATACAATCCGACGAAATACAACTTACAAATGAAATATTAGTGGTAGTGCAGACACACACACAAACATTCATACAAATGCTTAATATCATGTTGCATTTACCCCAACTAACATAGAGCATACATCAGCAATGAATCGTTTTTCGCTACTTATAAGCACTCAT
>JABZEU010000226.1:0-12379 GCA_014635995.1 Sarcophaga peregrina
GGAAATGCGTGAGCGTGAGGAAGTCGAGATGCATAGACGTAGGAATGACGCTAGAAAATTTTATCAGAAGGTTAAGCGTCTAACCGAGGGTTATAGACCCGGAGCGTCTTCTTGCAAGGACGAGAACGGAAACCTGGTTACAGATCCGCAGGGGGTGCTGAGGTTGTGGAGGAAACACTTCCTTGCTCTGCTACAAGGCGATGACGACACCAATACCGCCTCTAAAGATGATGTTCCGAACCCGATCAATGATGACGGCGTGGAGATTCCGCCGCCTAGCTATGAAGAGGTCAAAGTCGCGATTACGCGTCTTAAAAACAATAAAGCGGCAGGTCCTGATGGCTCCCCGCTGAATTGTTTAGGACCGGATGTAATGAGTTGGTAGGGCGCATGTACCAGCTCATCTTCAAAATATGGCTAGAAGAAAGTATGCCCAACGATTGGAACCTCAATGTCCTCTGTCCTGTCCTGAAAAAGGGAGACCCCACAATTTGCGCCAACTACAGGGGTATTAGCCTCCTCCCTATCGCATATAAGGTTCTTACAGGCGTATTGTGTGAACGACTGAAGCCACTCGTCAAAACACTGATTGGACCTTATCAGTGCGGCTTCAGACCTGGCAAATCCACCATAGACCAGATCTTCACACTGCGCCAAATCCTGGAAAAGGCCCACGAAAAACAAGTCGACACAGCATCTTTTTGTCGACTATAAGGCAGCCTTCGATAGCCCCATAAGGGATCGTGTTTATGTCGCAATGTCTGAGCTCGGTATACCTGCGAAGCTGATAAGGCTATGCAGAATGACGTTGAGCAATTCCTGCAGCTCCGTCAAGGTAGGAATGGACCTCTCCGACCCTTTTGATACCGTGCGAGGTTTCAGACAAGGCGACCCCTTATCATGCGACCTCTTCAGCTTCGTCATGGAGAGTGTTCTGCGAAAGGTAGGAGTGCATCGCAATGGCACTATCTTTCAAAAAAGTGTCCAATTGCTTGCGTACGCTGACGACATCGACATCATAGGGCGTACCAAGCGAGATGTTACTGCTGCCTTTAGCGCTATTGAACGGGAGTCTAAGAAGATGGGTCTGGAAGTAAATGAGGGCAAAACAAAGTATATGTTGTCGACAAGCAGAGACGTGCGGCGTATTGATTCTCAGATTACGGCCGATAACTATACTTTTGATACAGTCAAGGAATTTATTTATCTTGGCTCCGCCGTTACCACCAAAAATGATGTCAGTCTGGAGATCAAACGCAGGATTACTCTTGCCAACAGGTGCTACTATGGTCTCAATAGGCAATTGAGCAGCAGAGACCTCTCTCGTGCGACAAAATTAATACTCTACAAGACGCTCATCTTACCCGTGCTTCTTTATGGCGCAGAGGCATGGACCCTATTAAGAACTGATGCAGAAGCCTTGAGGGTATTCGAGAGGAAAGTCCTACGTAAGATCTTCGGTCCTGTGCGAGTTGGCGATGATTTCCGCATCCGATCTAACAGTGAGCTGTATGAGCTCCTCAACGACATAGACGTTGTGCAGCGTATTAATATCCAGCGGCTGCGCTGGCTTGGCCATGTCGTTCGAATGGAGGAGGATGCTCCGGCGAAACGGGTATTTGATGCGGGGATCTGCGGAAGTCGGCGAAGAGGACGACCTTGTATCCGTTGGAAGGACCAAGTCGAGGAAGCCCTGTCATCGATTGGTGTGACCAACCGGCGTAGGCGCGCAAGAAGCAGAGGCGCCTGGAAGGATGTATTGCGGCAGGCCGAAATCCGTTAATCGGGTTGTTATGGCCAATTAAGTAAGTAAGTAAGAGTAAGTTTTGTCAGCGTGAAATCAAATATCTAGGATACCGTATAGGTGGTGGTCACTTGAAAGTCGATCCCGAAAAAGTCGAAGTCATATCTCAGTTCTCAATTCCTAAAACACCGCGCCAGGTTAAGCGATTCATCGGAATGGCAAATTGGTATCGATCGTTCATAGTTTGCTTTTCAGATCTTGCAGGCCCACTAACGGATTGCTTAAGAAAGACAAATAAGCCATTTCACCTAACGCCTCAGGCTGTCGAATCGTTCGAAAAATTAAAGATAGCATTGTCAAAGGCATCTGTTCTTGCAGAACCAGACTTCAACAGGGAATTTATAATCCAATGTGACGCGTCCCGAATCGGCGTAGGGGGCTGTTACCGCCGCCACTGTTTTATTTAAAATGTATTTACTTCTTTTATTAGTTATCACATTTTGTCTTCTACTGCAGTGAGAGTAAGAGCATATACATATATGCTTGTATTTATTACATAGTATATATATGTACGTATGTTTCTGCATTTACTTATTCTTTTGCTCTTATTGAACCGTTGCTTAATAACGGTTCTATCTACTGATCATCTACTTCTTTAAAAAGCATTGTATATGATGACCAGTGGCCTTTATGAGTTTGTCAAAGGAACAGTGAAAACAAATTGTTTTAAAGCGTCGGAAGAATATTAAACATTGTTAAATTCTAAGTAAATGAAATAAATTGGAATTAATACTTGTTGCTTTTAAAAGTTGTTTTTTAATTAAATCAAACTCTGAAGCCACAGTTCTTTAAAACAATTTTGTGTGTTTTTAATTAAAATAAAATAAATTTTGTGCATTTTTACAAAAAATTAATCGTGTTAAATTAGACAAAATAAAATGTCGCAAACCGATTTTAATTGTAATAAATGTGATCTAAAAGACACCGAACGCATGGTGCAATGCGACTCTTGCGACAAGTGGTTTCATTTTGAGTGCGTTGGAGTAAATAGTGACGTCGCCAATATTAGCTGGAATTGCTCCTGTGATACTAATCAGCCTGTCGCGATTAAAAATAGTGCATCCACCGCCACATCGCAAACCATGCCACCAGTTAATGCTGGTGCTGAGTTTACTGCAGGTTTACGAGCAGCCTCATCCTCTGCAGGCCAAATGTCCACACCACTTACAGATGTGCCCGGTCCATCGTTAAGAGGAAATACTGTACAACCACAAACTAATGTTGGCCCTAATAAAGGTGCATATAAAAAAGCACAAATGCAGTCAATGCAAGTACAGGGAAACAGCAATGTACAATGTGAAACAACAACGGCCCCAGCAAAGGAAGTGTCAACAATTTTAAGTGGTCTATATATGCAAAACAATTTTGCAAGCCAGTGTGGCCCGCAAACGTCGTCCAGTTTTTTGTCATCTCATACTCAACTTCAATTGCAGATGCTGGAAGAAGAAAAGGAGCTACAAAGGAAATATTTGGAGAAGAAATATACTATCCTGGCTCAAGGTGATGTAAGCCAAGCTTCAAATTCCTTTTTTAATGCTTCTTCTTTCCAGCCAACGTCATCTCAAATTGCTGCAAGGCAGGTAATACCTAAAGAGTTGCCCAATTTCGACGGTAATCCAGAAGACTGGCCGCTGTTTATCAGTAACTATAGAAACAGTACTGAGATAGCAGGCTACACTGATGGTGAAAACCTAATGCGATTACAGTCGTGTCTACGTGGTCGTGCAAAGGAGCTGGTGAAAAGCAAATTACTCATCCCGTCTATGGTGAATGAAATTATTCAAACCCTTGAGATGTGTTTCGGTCGTCCAGAGCATATTCTTGACAGCATGATAGAAAAAGCAACAAAAATCCCTCCACTTAAGGACAGGCTTGATAGCATAATCGAATATGCACTCACCGTACGAAATATTTGCTCAACGATGGAGGCGTGTAATTTAGTGGCCCATTTAAATAATCCGTTGCTGGTGAAAACTTTGGTGGATAAATTACCTAACAACCATAAGCTAAGTTGGGCCATGCACGTAAAGGATGACAAGGTTCCTGTGGTGAAATCTTTCAGCGATTGGATATACAATATAGCAGCCGCCGCGAGCCAAGTCGTGTCCCCAATAGGTAGCAAAAAGACTGCCTCAGTAAATAATCATTCGGCTCAAGCACACAGCAGCAAATTACTTTGTGTCGTTTGTAAAAGTGAGGAGCATAAAATTCAAAATTGTGGTGAATTCCAGTCCTTAAATTTAGATGCCAAATGGAATGTTGTAAAAGAAAATAAATTGTGCCGTCAGTGTTTAAATTCTCATCGCCGTAAGTGTTTCTCTAAAAAAGTGTGTGATATAAATAATTGTGGCTCAAAGCATCACCCTTTATTGCATAAATACACAATAACGGTAAACCCTGTTAAACTACCAGCACCGTCGCGAAGTGGAAGTGTAAATGCTCACAACGACCGTCATAAAGATAGACAGTGTTTCAGAATTCTCCCAATTCGTATTTACTGCAAGAGTGGCTCTGTAGCAACGTTCGCATTTTTAGATGAGGGTTCATCAGTGACCCTAATTGAGCAAAGCCTTTTTAACCAATTGGGACTTACCGGCAAGCAAGAACCTTTGGAACTACGGTGGACTGGCGATACTACTCGATCTGAAAACAACTCAGTCAGAATTAATATTGAAGTGTCTAGCTCCGAAGGTGATAGCAGGTTCACACTTTATGATGTTCATACAGTGGGTAATCTTGGTCTGCCCATACAGTCTTTGAACTTTGAGGAGATAGTGAGAGACAACGCCCATCTTAAAGGTTTGCCAATACAGTCGTACTCAAACGCTAAACCGATGGTTCTAATTGGGCTTAACAATTGGAGACTGGCAGTTCCTTTAAAAATAAGAGAAGGTGCACGCGATCAGCCCATTGCCACAAAGACTCGCCTAGGATGGACCCTGCAAGGTAGTGGTACAGATCCAAGAAATATTTCATCCCTAAATATTCATACATGCGAATGCGAGAATCGGTATAGAACGCTACACGATGAAGTTAAGGAATACTTTGGCCTCGAGGCGCCTGAGGAGAAAAATATTTTGTCGCCCGAGAACAACAAGGCTATGAAAATACTTAAATCTACAGCCATAAAGAAGAATCAACAATTTGAAGTCGCTCTGCTCTGGAAGGATGAGGTCCCACAATTGCCCGAAAGTTATGAGGTAGCCCGCCATCGTTTAACGTGTCTCCAGAAGAAGTTCAAAAAGGATCCCCAGTTACAACAGACTATGCAAGCGGAAATCGATAAACTTATTTCTAAAGGCTACGCCCGAAGGGTGTCAGAAGGTGAAATGTTTTCATATGTAGGTCGCACCTGGTATTTACCTATTTTTGTTGCCCTTAATCCGAATAAACCCGGTAAAGTTCGTCTAGTCTGGGACGCAGCTGCAAAGTCGCACAATAAATCTTTAAATGACTTTTTAATTTGTGGTCCTGATTTACTTACGTCACTTTTCAACATTCTAATAGAGTTTCGAGTGGGACAAATAGCAATCTGTGGTGATATAGCTGAAATGTTCCATCGTATCAATGTTAAAGACGAGGACATGCACGCTCAGCGATTTTTGTGGCTCGAAAATGGGGACTTATGCGTTTACGTAATGAAAGCCCTGACCTTTGGTATCAGCTGCGCACCCTGTATCGCTCACTTTGTGCGAAATAGAAACGCGGATGATTTTTTAAATTTGTATCCCCGAGCCGTAAGATCTATACAATGGTACCACTACATGGACGATTTTATTGATAGTGTAGACAGCGAGGAAGAAGCGAGGGAGCTAGCGGTTCAGGTTCGTTTGATTCACTCAGCTGGTGGGTTTCATATGAGAAACTGGGTCACCAATTCTGCCAAAGTAAGGCAGCACCTGTCTGATGATGGTTCAACAACTCAAGCCTCGTTTAAAGCCATTGAAAAAATCCTTGGTATGTATTGGGAATCTAATAATGACGTTTTCCAGTATAATTCTAGATTTTCGAGGCTTCGAAGAGACGTGTTCCAACCCCATGTGCTCCCAACTAAAAGAGAAGTTCTTCAAGTCCTCATGTCTATTTTCGATCCACTGGGATTCGTTTCCCATTACACCATTGGCCTGAAAATACTTCTACAGGACATATGGCGATCAGGCATAAAATGGGACGACGAATTAAACGAAGATCTTTTCCCGAAATGGTCCTCATGGTTGTCCAACTTGACCAAGATTTCTTCCATCATCATCCCCCGTTGCTACTCTGGGCTCCTGAAAGCTACTAAAAATGTCCAGCTGCACACATTTGTCGACGCCGGTGAAAATGCATATGCTGCGGTATGCTACTTTAGAGTCCAGAGTAATGACAGCATCGATGTACGAATTGTAGCGGCCAAAACAAAAGTCACCCCATTAAAGCCTATATCCATACCTCGGCTAGAACTTCAAGCGGCATTAATTGGCTCCAGACTGGCATCTAAAATTCGTAACGCAACACGTCTTAATTGTGAGGAATGCTTCTATTGGTCCGATTCTAAAACAGTTCTTAAATGGCTCTCAATGGATCCTAAAAACTTCAAGGCTTTTGTCATGTACCGAGTTGGAGAAATACTGGAATTTACTAATGTCACACAATGGAGTTGGGTGCCGTCCAAATTGAACCCGGCCGATTATGCAACAAAAATCTGTACACCAGATGACGATATGTGGCTCAACGGACCTGTGTTTTTAAAAAGCAGTAAAAATATGTGGCCCAAATGTCCAGACTTAGGTAGCTCTAACAATGAAGAAGTGCGAAATCATTTACTGGTTATTGATAAATCAAGCGGCTTCACAATCAACGTAGAATATTTCTCAAATTGGAAGCGACTTTACATGGCCCTCTCTCAATTTCTACTATATATTGAAAAATTAAAATTTAAGGCCCGAGGAAGTAAAACTCCAGATGGTATGAACTTTGAATACATACAAAGAGCCAAAAATATATTATTTAAGTACGCTCAAGCCAGTGAATTTTCAGAAGAAATTTGGTGTCTACAACATAATAAGAAAATACACCCTGGAAGTAAGCTTAAACAACTTAATGTTTTTCTCGACGAAAATGGAATTATACGCGCTTGCGGACGAGTTGAATCGTTAAATTGTAACAACGCTATTATATTACCGCATAGCCATTATATTACCTTTTTGTTGGTCCGAAATTACCACGAGAATTTTCATCATTGTCTTCACGAGGCTACAATATGCAAAATAAAATCCAGATTTTATATTCCCAAATTGAGAACTATTTATAAAAGTGTGCGAGCAAAATGTCAAAGATGTAAAAATCAACTTATCGTTCCCCAACCACCATTAATGGCAGCTTTACCAGCAGCAAGACTTGCCAGCTTCGAACGTCCATTTACTTACGTCGGTATAGACTTTTTTGGGCCGTTATATGTGGCAGTAGGCAGGCGTAGAGAGAAAAGGTGGGGTGTTTTATTTACATGCTTGACGGTTCGAGCCATTCATATTGAGGTCGCTCACAGCCTTGACACTAGCTCTTGTATCATGTGTATTCAAAATTTCATAAGTCGCCGTGGCTCTCCAAGGGAGGTATACACCGACAATGGAACTAATTTCAAATCTGTTGAAAGAGCTCTACGTGAAGAAAAAGAAAAGATCGACCTACACCAAGTGTTCCATAAACACGACGAAATAAAGTGGAGATTTAATCCCCCTGCAGCACCGCATATGGGCGGCGCGTGGGAACGGTTAGTGCGTACAGTGAAGTCCGTTCTATACGCCATGTTTCCCGCATTTAAGTTTAATGATGAGACATTGAAAAGTGCCTTGTGTGAAATTGAATTTATTATTAACTCTCGGCCTTTAACTTTTGTGGCTCTAGACTCCGCCGAAGACGATCCTTTAACTCCAAACCATCTACTACTGGGATCTGCAGATGGGTACAAACCATTATGTGAAGTTAATTACGATCTGCGACAGCGTTGGCATCAAACCCAGAAGTTCGCAAACCATTTTTGGAGAAGGTGGGTTCGTGAATATGGTCCTAACTTAGTCCGTCGTAGCAAGTGGTTCGAAAAGGTGAAGCCACCATCCGTTGGCGATATAGTTATAATAGTAGACGACACACTTCCCCGTAACAACTGGCCCAAAGGTGTAATAACCGAAATAGTCACCGCAAAAGATGGTCAAGTACGTCGTGTTAAAGTCAGAACCAGCACCAGCACATATGAGAGGCCTGTAACAAAGATTGCTATACTAGACGTCGGTAATACTCAGGAAAGCAAGCTCATCAATCCCTAATTCGCTTACAAGGGGGGGAATGTTACCGCCGCCACTGTTTTATTTAAAATTTATTTACTTCTTTTATTAGTTATCACATTTTGTCTTCTACTGCAGTGAGAGTAAGAGCATATACATATATGCTTGTATTTATTACATAGTATATATATGTACGTATGTTTCTGCATTTACTTATTCTTTTGCTCTTATTGAACCGTTGCTTAATAACGGTTCTATCTACTGATCATCTACTTCTTTAAAAAGCATTGTATATGATGACCAGTGGCCTTTATGAGTTTGTCAAAGGAACAGTGAAAACAAATTGTTTTAAAGCGTCGGAAGAATATTAAACATTGTTAAATTCTAAGTAAATGAAATAAATTGGAATTAATACTTGTTGCTTTTAAAAGTTGTTTTTTAATTAAATCAAACTCTGAAGCCACAGGGGCGTTTTATACCAAATGGATGATGACGGGAAAGAGCGGTCAATTGCATTTGTATCTCAGAAATTAAACAAGGCGCAAAGAAATTATACCGTTACGGAGTTGGAATGCTTAGCGGCCATCATATGTGTAAAGCGTTTTAGACAATATGTTAAGGGACTTCCTTTCAGAATCATTACGGATCACTCAAGCCTTCGTTGGCTTATGGGGCAGAAGGACTTAAATGGCAGGTTGGCCCGATGGAGCCTGAAACTCCAAGCTTTTAATTTTATCATGGAACACCGAAAGGGTGCATTCGATACCGATGAACTTGAAATGTGCAATACTCCACTTGAAGTCGACTTGTCCTCATCGGAATTTGAAAGCCCCGAATACAGCGGATTAAGAGACCACATAAGGAAAAACTCCCAGGCACTTCCCAACGTATGTATATTGGGGAACTTGATTTATAAACGCGAAAACATCCAGGGTGAACCAGTTAGTTCGAAGGACACATGGAGGTTATGGTTACCTAGACCTTTAACCGGAGACGTGATTAAAAACGCACATAGTGAAGGATGCCACGGAGGATCCGAGAAGACGCTTGTCAGAATCAGACAAAAATATTTCTGGCCAAAGATGGCGCAGGACGTCAGGGCATACATTAGGCAATGCGATGTTTGTAATTAAATTAAACCGACCAACCAGATATTACGCCCTCCTATGAGTAAGCAGTTTCAGACAATTCGGCCGTTTCAACGACTTTTCTGTGATTTTCTAGGACCATACCCGTGTAGTAAGTCGAAAAATACTCAACTTTTCATTGTGATCGATCATTTTACCAAGTTTTTGTTTTTGAAGTCTATGAAATCGGCAACCTCTGTGAATGTAATAGAATTTTTCCAGAATGATATATTTTGCACTTTTGGAGTACCACAACTCATCCACACAGACAACGCCAAGCAATTTACTTCGAAAGAGATAGAAGATTTTTTCTTAGCGCACGGCATTACTCATATAACAACAGGGTTTTATTCACCACAAGCAAATGCCTCTGAAAGAGCAAACCGAGAAGTGATTTCTAAGATACGATACTTCCTTAAGGATTGTCCTAATCATACAGCCTGGGACAGGAAAATACCCCAAATTTTACAGATTCTCCGCAGTGACTATCATTCAGCGATCAGATGTTCTCCATATTTTGCACTTTTCGTGCAAAACATGATGACGAGCGGAACGAGTTACGACGTATTGAACCGGCTTAACATTCTCACCGACGATACATTGGTTCTACAAAATGACCGATTAGATGCTGTGCGAGAGAACATTCGCAGAAACCTCGATCTGGCTCATGAAAAAGGATGCAGAACATACAACACTAGGTGTAGATCAGTGAACTTTGCCGTTGGGCAAGATGTCTTTAGGAAAAACCATTCACAGAGTGATTTTAAATCGGCTATTAACGCGAAATTTCTTCCCAAATATGTAAAATGCAGAATTAGAGAAAAGTTAGGAAATTCATTGTATGCACTCGAGGACCTAAAAGGA
Source organism: Sarcophaga peregrina (assembly GCA_014635995.1). Taxonomy (NCBI): domain Eukaryota; kingdom Metazoa; phylum Arthropoda; class Insecta; order Diptera; family Sarcophagidae; genus Sarcophaga; species Sarcophaga peregrina. The sequence continues at coordinate 10,059 of JABZEU010000226.1, forward strand.
AACTACATAGGGAAATATCATGCTTCAGATATAAGGCCCTAAACAGGAGGGATTGCACTAGTTGTGAGGCCCAGCTAATTTAGTAAGTAGAGCATGAGACTCTTAATCTCAGGGTCGTGGGTCGAGCCACACGTTTTTTTTTTAATTCGCTCCTTCTTTTTCTCATCCAGTGTAGTTTAGATTGGACTCCTTCAATCCTGCCTGTTCACTTGTCGATCATAGATCTCCAGATGAAGCAGGTTTGTTACGGATTGATTTGATTGATTGTTAGGATTGTAATTTTTACTCCCACCCTTTCACTTGTATATACGGTTGGCAATGATGCATTTTATTGCAACCCTTTTTATCGATGCAATTGCAACTCTTTCATTATCTTTATCCCTTTTTTTTCACGCGTCCTGATCGACCAATGAGATTCTGACACTTGGCGTCTGTTTCGTTAAAATTTTACCGTTAGACAGATCGTCCAATCAGATTATGACATTTGTCATTAAATAAGGATAGGGAAGATAGGCAAAGGAGGATAATGGCAGAACATTATAGAAAGAAAAAAAAGAAGAGGTTAAAAAGGGAGAATGATTTTTTGAAGTGGCAGTTCGTGTGTGACCGGCGCCCAAAGCGGTTACGTTTCTTTTTAGATAAAAAGTGAAGAAAAAAAAAAAGAAGAAAAGAATAATTTAAAAAAAAGAGAATAGTTTAGGAAGAGAAGTTAATTTAGAAAGTTAAGATATATTAAATCCAAGATGTAAATTTTGTAATAAGTTGTGAGTAATTAATTAATATAAAACCAAATAATTTAAACTTTAAGCCAGTGTCAAATATATATTTATAAAAAAAAATGAATACTACATAAAAGAAATAGATTAAAATATTAAAAAAAAAATTATACGCTCACACAAAACCGCAAACTATTCTTAAATAAAATGAACTTTAAAAAAATAAAACAATCAAAACAAAAAAAAAGGGAAATTAAATAATTTAAATTCTAAGCCGAGCGTCAAACAGAAAAAAAAGTGAATACAGTTCCAATAAATTAAAATGATACAACAAAAAAAAAAAAAAAACACACTCACACAAAACTGCAACCTATTCTTAAATAAAATTAACTTAAAAAAAAAAAAAAAATAAAAATCAAACAAACAAAACACAAAAAAAGAAATTAAATAATTTAAAATTTTAAGCCGGACCATCAAATAAAAAAAGTTTTTAATATAGTACTAATAAACTGAAATGATAAAACAAACAAAAAATTAAACGCTCACACAAAACCGCAAACTATTCTTAAATAAAATGAACTTTAAAAAAATAAAACAATCAAAACAAAGAAAAAGGGGAAATTAAATAATTTAAATTCTAAGCCGAGCGTCAAATAGAAAAAAAAGTGAATACAGTTCCAAAAAATGATAAAACAAAAAAAAAAAACACACTCACACAAACTGCAACCTATTCTTAAATAAAATTAACTTTAAAAAAAAAATAAAAAAAAAAAAAAACAAAATCAAACAAAACAAACAAAAAGAAATTTACATGAATTATTTAAAAAAAAAGGAAAATAAAACAAAAGTTTAAAAGTCCATCGGTGAAAAGAGAGGACAACCTGAAACAGATGTATGTTTAGTGAATTGAATGAAAAGATTTTCTATTTTTTCTCATAATTTAAATAAGTTCGCTTAAATTGTTCAGTCGGCTTACTCTAATTCAGTTTACACGAATGAATGAATCATCGAAAGAAACGCAATTTGCAAAATGCCTCATATACCAAGTGTAGACCATAAACAGATCATTCTCTTAAATTGACAACACTAATGTGTACACCATATACCATGCAACAATAACAGTAACAGCAACAACAACCACCACCACAACAACAGCAGAAAACTTACAAAATCTAATAAAAAAAAAAAATTAAAATTAAAGGAAAAAAATTGTAATCTTGAATAAAAAAAAAGAAAAGACAATAGAAAAGAAAACAATAAATAAAACCTAGAAATTAAAAGAGAAATAAAATAAACTAAAAGGATAAACTTATATAAAAATAAAATATATAACAACAAAATACAAAAAAAAAAAAATCAATTCCAAATGACGCGACAGAAGGAGATGCTCCAGAGCAGAGAAGTCGATGGAATCGAACCACGAGGGACCGGTGCACCGCAGCGCAGCTAAGTCGAGGTCATATAATTATATTTTTTATATATACTAATTTTTGTGTTAATTAAATTTTTTTTTTTGAATTATTATCTTATTTACCTAATATATACTATTTCCATTATATTATTATTAATATCATTCTTACATTATTATTGCTATTATTAAGATTA
>JABZEU010000227.1:0-12376 GCA_014635995.1 Sarcophaga peregrina
TCTCTTTGTGACGAAGTCTGATTATAAACCTTCATTCCGTTTAAATAATGTTTTTTGACTATTTATGGTGTCCAAACAATTGGACGTATGACGTCATACGACCTGTAGAAAGTAATTTTTTTAGATCTACCAAGAGATGTTGAATGGTTTTAAGTTTAAGTGACTGGAGCAGGCGATCAAGAACTTTCTGGCATTTTTTTTTTAAATTTATGTTTTTGATGACAGACGTGGCATTATCACGTTCGAACACAATATCTAGCGGATCTTACTGCATTGGCAGGTAAGTTAGTGCTCAAAATGTTGGCATAGGATTGAGCAGCCTGTGTAGACTAATTCAACTCCCTTAAAAGTCGAGCAACCCTTTACCACTATAGATCAACCGCCCAACTTTTAAATTGATTCTAATAACTTTGGCTTGCAAATATAGCTGCCAGATGAACAAAGCAACAAATCGTCTTAGGTCTTAGGTCGTAGTGGTAGCTCTGATATCACAAAGCTCACTTCAGCACGCATGGCGGCCTGTTGTGATGCCACAGGTGAAACGCAGTCCCTGTACTAACCAAATTCCGCCAAATTAGAGAAAGGAAGAAGTTGATCAGCGCAAGGGCTGCACAAATCGTCAAATATTAGAAAAAAAAATCGTCAAAATCGTTAAAGCCGTTTCACATAAAAACAATAAACAAAAGCTACCTGTACATCGAACTGTACATAAACCAACAATATCATCAGTATGAGTATGAGAGAGATTGATAATTCAAACGCAACATAAGTGAACGCAACAAGAGATAGTGTATACACAATACAACCCACAACTAATACATCGAACATCTTATAAATAAACCAACAACAAAGAAGCATGAAGAGATCGACAAGTAAGCAAGCGCAACAACCAACAATGTAGTCGCGAAAGAATTTTCGAGTAGGCGAGAACACGAACCTTCTGCTTCAGGTAAAGGTAGCTGTATACCCAAAGAAGTAGAGTGTGGACACTTGTGATATAGTCCTGCAACAACAGCATTATAAGCGATTTATTTGCCAATTTCTTTTCACAACTTATTCGGATTCAACTTATAACGATTCCATTGATTATCCCTTTAAAATAAATACAAATTCCACTGTTTCTATATCTTTAATCAACGTTCCTGCTATTTCTATTTCTATGGAATTAAGAAAGCTAAAGTTCTCCTATAACTTTGAACCTGATAACATTCCTAGTAACATCTTAATTAATTGCGCCGACGCCATAGCTGTTCCACTATCATACCTATTCAACAAATCGATTAAATGTGGTTATTTTCCTAACGTTTGGAAGGATTCATTCATTATTCCTTTGTTCAAGTCAGGAAATAAATCCGATGTTACAAATTATTGTGGTATTGCAAAACTGAGTATAATTCCAAAACTATTTGAAAAAATGATTACTGATGATTTATGTTATCAGGTTTCTAGCTTGATATCACCATATCAGCACGGTTTCAGGAAGAAGTGTTCAACTACAACAAACCTGCTTCATCTTTCAACAGTTGTTTATCGAGTTTAGCGGATTTCAGCAAGGCTTTTGATAAAGTTAATCATGTCCTTTTGAAGAGGAAACCTTATTTAATGGGATTTACCGATCTTAGTTTAAAATGGATTTACTAATATTTAACTAACAGAAAACAAACCGTACTTTTTAAAAACTGCTGCTATAGAAGTATTGATGTCCTTTCTGGTGTTCCTTAGGGTAGCTATCTTGGACCGCTTCTGTTTTCATTGTTTATTAACGACTTACCTGATATGATTCGCTATTCCAACATCCTAATGTACGCTGATGACGTAAAAATTTTCCTAAGTTATCGCCGAATTTCCGATCAGAAACTACTTCAAAAGGACCTAAATTCGTTTCAGTTATGGTGTAATTTAAACTTAATGCAGCTTAATCTAAAAAAATGTAAATACATGAGATTTGTAAGGAAGAATCCGATTCCTGCAAAATATGCTTTTGATGGATACGATCTTGAGCTTGTAGATAACTTTCTGGATCTAGGAGTTTTACTTGATCCCAAACTAAATTTTATTCCGCACATAGCTATGACAGTGAATAAAGCAAGAAGCGTACTTGGTTTTATAAATCGGTGGGTAAAAGAATTTAACGATCCTTGTGTTGCTAAATCGCTCTACACATCTCTTGTGAGGCCTTTACTAGAGTATGAATCCATAATATGGGACCCTCTTTGTAAAAAATATTCCGATGTCATCGAATCTGTACAGAAGCAATTTCTGATATTTTGTCTACGAGGACTGAATTTTAATCCCACTAGCTTACCATCTTATTCTGCCAGACTAGCTTTAATCAAACTTCCCACACATAAAAGTCGCAGAACTATATTAAATATCTCGTTCTTATACAATGTAATCACTGGTGATATTGGCTCCAGTTTTTTAATCCATGATATCACTTTTAATGTTCCTCAACGTCCGTCACGTCATTTTACCCCATTATCAAGACAATTTTTTAGAACCAACTATGCTGGTGCTGATCCAATAAGGAGAATATGCAGCGAATTTAATAAATTGTATAATTTGATTGATTTTTCTTTATCGATTAATGTCCTCAAAAATAATATAATCAAGTATTTAAATTCTTAGTTTTTGTAAATAAAATTTAATGTCATAGTTTGTATTGTTATTGACTGTAGGAATATATCATAGGCATATAAAAAATAAAATAAAAATAAAAAAAAAAAAATAAACTCTAAGCTGTCTGATGGAGCGTTTCGACTGCCAATGCCAATTACATGTGATATCCATATCATCTATATAGTAGCAACAAGGTGACATTTTCTCCTCCCAGTAGGAACATACATACCTAGTTGATGAACAATCGCCTTCCGGCAAGCGGTCGAAAACTAATGCGTAAATGCGTGTATTCGTGCTCTGATATGGCTTAGCCGACCATACAAAATGTGTGTAGTTGGTATTAACTGAATATCATATTGGTAGTATACTTTATATTGAATTCAATTAAAAATTTATTACTCATACGCACCCCATACTATCTGTACTGTACTAGAGTAATTACTCTGAAAAGTATGCAATAAAATAATTTTTAATTTTGTTGTATTCGTATACGGTATTAACAGAATTTAACATCACTCATACGCTACGTTACATGCATTGCTGTGAAATAAATACATATGAACATAAGAGCGACTCTCCAAAAAAAGAGCTCGATGCACCCTCTTAAAAATTAAGATTGGGCTTTTTTATGACGACATTTGAAATATTTCGGCTCCGGCTTCGAACTCTCGTAAGTTGGACCATTTTGAAAAAGGTCTATTTTTGAATATTTTGTTAATATACAATATCTATATCATAAGAAAGGTTTTTTTAAGGCGCGTCCAACAGTGTATACAATTCGTCCAATTTTTAAAGGATATTCTGTAAAAAAATATGGTTTTTAAATTTTTTGTTCGTGGTTGTTTGTAATAAAAATAACAAATGAACATATTTTAATCTTTAGTCGATTTAATTAAATACGGGTCTCAGCTTTTTTTTAATTCGCTCAAGTTCTAATTTTCTTTTCATTTCTAATTTTCTTTTGTTTTCTTTCCAAAAATCCAGAAGTTTTATATTATTATCAGGAAAAAATTGTTTAAACTTTCAAAAAGTTGTTTATTGACACATACCGGCAGCAATAATATTGATTGCATCATCTATATCTAAGGGTGGCATAAATCTTAAAAAGTCAGAAGCTCTTGACGTTCTGAAAATGAAAATTCAATGTGATTTTCGCTGGAACCGATACATATTTTAGTGCCTTAACTTCTTAAGACGGTGTAAGAAATACTTTACTTGACTTCACTTGATCTTTTTACTATTTACGCCACTTATATCCGAATAAGAAAAGGATACAACTCTCAAGTTAAGGCTGGTGCTTTAAGGTCTATTATCTCGACATTGTACAGGAAAGGGCGAAGTTGCTCGTTTCACTGTTCTATTGCAATTACATCGGATTTTGCTCGATTGAAATAAAGGACTTGTTACCAAGAACCATGTATTCCTACTTAAGACTCACCTTTCTCGGCGAGCACATCCGTATGTGGTTGATTGTCAACTCGGTCTATTTATATGTGGAACTCCATTTATGTTGAGATTGTAAATTTTTTTGGCTTTTAATGGATGAAAAAAGCATAAAATACAGAAAAGTCATCACGGGTGTTCAGTAACAATTTAAAAATATATTACTTCACTCCTCGTTATTGCTAATCTAAATTTTCAAAGGTAGTAATTGCAAAGTAAATACAAAGCTTAAGAAGGTTTTTAATATGACGTAAATTTTTAATGTTCAGAAATCGTCAAAATGTGGTCATAAATCGTACACTATTATCGTCAAAATGATATTTTTTGTGCTGTAAATCGTCAAAACTGACAGCTATGCTTGCGAAGTTTACCGCCTTAACTTTGCCCAAAAATATGCATCATGAATGGCAAACAACTGAAAGCAGGTTATGTACGTAATCAAGTGAAATCGGAATTAATTGTAAGGGTTCGAATACCAATTGAAAAGGACATCTGTGGACTAAATTTCGAATTACCTTGCAATTGTGTTTTGCAAAAACCTTCAATCTTGAAATGTGTCATATTTTGTTTCTCTTATAAAAATTATTTTGTTACAACAACAATTCGATTAAAAAACAGTTTAATTGTATATAGTACAGTAATCCCTCGCTTAACATCACAGTTGGTTCCAAAAGAAGGCGACGTAAATTAAAACGACGTAAATCATACGACAAAGTAGTATGTTTTTAACAAGGAACTTAAAAAATTACAGTAATCCCTCGATTTACATCAGAGTTGGTTCCAAAGAGGCGACGTAAATCGAATGACGACGCAAATTGAAATTAGAGGGAACGCTAGAGGCGACGAGAATCGAATGACGACGCAAATTGAAATTAGAGGGAACGTTAGAGGCGACGAGAATCGAATGACGACACAAATTGAAATTAGAGGGAACGTTAGAGGCGACGAGAATCGAATGACGACGAAAATTGAAATTAGAGGGGCCATTAGAGGCGACGAGAATCGAATGACGACGCAAATTGAAATTAGAGGGGCCGTTAGAGGCGACGAGAATCGAATGACGACGCAAATTGAAATTAGAGGGAACGCTAGAGGCGACGAGAATCGAATGACGACGCAAATTGAAATTAGAGGGAACGTTAGAGGCGACGAGAATCGAATGACGACACAAATTGAAATTAGAGGGAACGTTAGAGGCGACGAGATCGAATGACGACGAAAATTGAAATTAGAGGGGCCATTAGGGCGACGAGAATCGAATGACGACGCAATTGAAATTAGAGGGGCCGTTCGTTAGAGGCGACGTAAATCGAATGACGACGCAAATTGAAATTAGAGGGAAGACGCGTAGAGGCAGACGAGAATCGAATGACGACGCAAATTAAAATTAGAGGGAACGTTAGAGGCGACGAGAATCGAATGACGACACAAATTGAAATTAGAGGGAACGTTAGAGGCGACGAGAATCGAATGACGACGAAAATTGAAATTAGAGGGGCCATTAGAGGCGACGAGAATCGAATGACGACGCAAATGAAATAGAGGGGCCGTTAGAGGCGAACGTAAATCGAATGACGACGCAAATTGAAATTAGAGGGAACGCTAGAAGGGACGAGAATCGAATGACGACGCAAATTAAAATTAGAGGGAACGTTAGAGGCGACGAGAATCGAATGACGACACAAATTGAAATTAGAGGGAACGTTAGAGGCGACGAGAATCGAATGACGACGAAAATTGAAATTAGAGGGGCCATTAGAGGCGACGAGAATCGAATGACGACGCAAATTGAAATTAGAGGGGCCGTTAGAGGCGACGAGAATCGAATGACGACGCAAATTGAAATTAGAGGGGCCGTTAGAGGCGACGAGAATCGAATGACGATGCAAATTGAAATTAGAGGGGCCATTAGAGGCGACGAGAATCGAATGACGAAGCAAATTGAAATTAGAGGGGCCGTTGGAGGAGACGAGAATCGAATGACGACGCAAATTGAAATTAAAGGGAACGTTAGAGGCGACGAGAATCGAATGACGACGAAAATTGAAATTAGAGGGGCCATTAGAGGCGACGAGAATCGAATGACGACGCAAATTGAAATTAGAGGGAACGTTAGAGGCGACGAGAATCGAATGACGATGCAATTTGCAAATTGAAATTAGAGGGGCCATTAGAGGCGACGAGAATCGAATGACGAAGCAAATTGAAATTAGAGGGGCCGTTGAGAGACGAGAGAATCGAATGACGACGCAAATTGAAATTAGAGGGAACGTTAGAGGCGACGAGAATCGAATGACGACGAAAATTGAAATTAGAGGGCCACGTTAGAGGCGACGAGAATCGAATGACGACGCAAATTGAAATTAGAGGGAACGACGTAGATGGCGACGAGAATCGAATGAAGACGGAACACGAAACCGAAAAATTGAAATTAGAGGGGCCATTAGAGGCGACGAGAATCGAATGACGACGCCAATTGAAATTAGAGAGGACCGTTAGAGGAGACGAGAATCGAATGACGACGCAAATTGAAATTAGAGGGAAGAGGGAACGTTAGAGGCGACGAATCGAATGACGACGCAAATTGAAATTAGAGGGGCCATTAGAGGCGACGAGAATCGAATGACGACGCAAATTGAAATTAAAGGGAACGTTAGAGGCGACGAGAATCGAATGACGATGCAAATTGAAATTAGAGGGGCCATTAGAGGCGACGAGAATCGAATGACGACGCAAATTGAAATTAGAGGGAACGTTAGAGGCGACGAGAATCGAATGACGACGCAAATTGAAATTAGAGGGAACGTTAGAGGCGACGAAAATCGAATGACGACGCAAATTGAAATTAGAGGGAACGTTAGAGGCGACGAGAATCGAATGACGACGCAAATTGAAATTAGAGGGAACGTTAGAGGCGACGAGAATCGAATGACGACGAAAATTGAAATTAGAGGGGCCATTAGAGGCGACGAGAATCGAATGACGACGCAAATTGAAATTAGAGAGGCCGTTAGAGGAGACGAGAATCGAATGACGACGCAAATTGAAATTAGAGGGAACGTTAGAGGCGACCGAAAATCGAATGACGACGCAAATTGAAATTAGAGGGGCCATTAGAGGCGACGAGAATCGAATGACGACGCAAATTGAAATTAAAGGGAACGTTAGAGGCGACGAGAATCGAATGACGATGCAAATTGAAATTAGAGGGGCCATTAGAGGCGACGAGAATCGAATGACGACGCAAATTGAAATTAGAGGGAAACGTTTAGAGGCGACGAGAATCGAATGACGACGCAAATTGAAATTAGAGGAACGTTTAGAGCGACGAAAATCGAATTGACGACGCAAATGAAATTAGAGGGGCCATTAGAGGCGACGAGAATCGAATGACGACGCAAATTGAAATTAGAGGGAACGTTAGAGGCGACGAGAATCGAATGACGACACAAATTGAAATTAGAGGGAACGTTAGAGGCGACGAGAATCGAATGACGACGCAAATTGAAATTAGAGGGAACGTTAGAGGCGACGAGAATCGAATGACGACACAAATTGAAATTAGAGGGAACGTTAGAGGCGACGAGAATCGAATGACGACACAAATTGAAATTAGAGGGAACGTTAGAGGAGACGAGAATCGAATGACGACGCAAATTGAAATTAGAGGGAACGTAGAGGCCGACGAGAATCGAATGACCGACACAAATTGAAATTAGAGGGGAACGTTAGAGGCGACGAGAATCGAATGACGACACAAATTGAAATTATAGGGAACGTTAGAGGCGACGAGAATCGAATGACGACACAAATTGAAAATTAGAGGGAACGTTAGAGGCGACGAGATCGAATGACGACGCAAATTGAAATTAGAGGGAACGTTAGAGGCGACGAGAATCGAATGACGACGCAAATTGAAATTAGAGGGAACGTTAGAGGCGACGAGAATCGAATGACGACCGCAAATTGAAATTAGAGGGAACGTTATAGGCGACGAGAATCGAATGACGACACAAAATGAAATTAGAGGGAACGTTAGAGGCGACGAGAATCGAATGACGACACAAATTGAAATTAGAGGGAACGTTAGAGGCGACGAGAATCGAATGGCGATGCAAATTGAAATTAGAGGGAACGTTAGAGGCGACGAGAATCGAATGACGACACAAATTGAAATTATAGGGAACGTTAGAGGCGACGAGAATCGAATGACGACACAAATTGAAATTAGGAGGAACGTTAGAGGCGACGAGAATCGAATGACGACACAAATTGAAATTATAGGGAACGTTAGAGGCGACGAGAATCGAATGACGACACAAATTGAAATTAGAGGGAACGTTAGAGGCGACGAGAATCGAATGACGACACAAATTGAAATTAGAGGGAACGTTAGAGGCGACGAGAATCGAATGACGACACAAATTGAAATTAGAGGGAACGTTAGAGGCGACGAGATCGAATGACGACACAATTGAAATTAGAGGGAACGTTTAGAGGAGACGAGAATCGAATGACGACACAAAATGAAATTAGAGGGAACGTTAGAGGCGACGAGAAAATCGAATGACGACACAAATTGAAATTAGAGGGAACGTTAGAGGCGACGAGAATCGAATGACGACGAAATTGAAATAGAGGGGCCATTAGAGGCGACGAGAATCGAATGACGATGCAAATTGAAATTAGAGGGAACGTTAGAGGCGACGAGAATCGAATGACGATGCAAATTGAAATTAGAGGGAACGTTAGAGGCGACGAGAATCGAATGACGATGCAAATTGAAATTAGAGGGAACGTTAGAGGCGACGAGAATCGAATGACGATGCAAATTGAAATTAGAGGGAACGTTAGAGGCGACGAGAATCGAATGACGAACGCAAATTGAAATTAGAGGGAACGTTAGAGGCGACGAGATCGAATGACGACACAAATTGAAATTATAGGGACCGTTAGAGGCGACGAGAATCGAATGCAGACACAAATTGAAATTAGAGGGAACGTTAGAGGCGACGAGAATCGAATGACGACACAAATTGAAATTAGAGGGAACGTTAGAGGCCGACGAGAAATCGAAGACCGACACAAATTGAAATTAGAGGGAACGTTAGAGGCGACGAGATTCGAATTGACGACACAAATTGAAATTAGAGGGAACGTTAGAGGCGACGAGAATCGAATGACGACACAAATTGAAATAGAGGGACGTTAGAGGCGACGAGAATCGAATGACGACACAATTGAAATTAGAGGAACGTTAGAGGAGACGAGAATCGAATTGACGACACAAATTGAATATTAGAGGGAACGTTAGAGGCGACGAGAATCGAATGACGACACAAATTGAAATTAGAGGCGAACGTTAGAGGCGAAGAGAATCGAATGACGATGCAAATTGAAATTAGAGGGAACGTTAGCAGGCGACGAGAATCGAAATGACCGACACAAATTGAAATTATAGGGAACGTTAGAGGCGACGAGAATCGAATGACGATGCAAATTGAAATTAGAGGGAACGTTAGAGGCGACATAAATCGACGGATTACTGTATTACAAACAGAATTCGTAGCACGGGTGTGTTTTTTCATTTCATTTGAAATCAATTTTTTCTTTTTAACAAATGCAACAGACACCTTTTATAATTGCATGTCTTGCAACAAAGGAAAGAAAATAAAATAAAAAAAAAAATTGATAGCAATCGTGTATTTTCCCATATGCCAACACACACTCTCGAAGTTGCCATATCCATATTCATGCCACATGCCCCCATGCCACCATTGCCTTGACGATTCCTAATAGTTATAATCAGTTTGTAGAAAATGAAATCCATTTTATGGATTAACGATGTTGTTAAAACTGATATGCCTGGCAGGAAGGAAATGTTTTGATTTCTAAATACACTCCCTCTATTTACAGTTAATCTCTCTCTATCTCTCTCTCTCTCTCACAATGTTTAGATATTTGTTTTATACTTGCCACTAGGTATCCTATCTACGTAAGTACGTAAGTATATTCGAGCGTATTAATACTGTCTGTCTGTCTGCCTGTTAGTCTGTCTGTTATAACTGCCCCTACGTTTTGTTTATTAAGTAAATAGGGAGATTTACATTGTCTTCCCCTCTCTCTCTCTCTTTCTCTTACAGTTTCTGTATATCCAACGAGTTTATTAGTCTGTCTGTCTGTCTGTCTATCTGTTTGCCTGTTTATTTGTTTGTCTAAGTAGCCAAGTGCACTGTCAAGTCTGTCAAAAGCACTTGGCGTACAATTTGTAACGTTTAATTATTAACTGCCTTTTAATTGCACAAAATGGAAAAGTGGTCATAATAAAACTATAATAACAACAACAGCAACTAAAGAATTACAAGAATCCTTCAGTTTTACCCTTAAGCTCTATAATAAATGGGAGCAAGGGGGGGAATACACTCTTCTTGCATTTCTAATTCAACTAGAACAGCCATTTGAAATCTGAAAAATAAAAAACCAAGAAAAAAAAATTATTGCAAGTGAAGTTAAGAACTTAAAAATTTAAAAGAAAATTTAAAAAAAAATTTATTTCATGAATTTTAAAAATTTTAACACAAAATTTAATTTCAATTAAATTAAGACACAATTATTCAACCACCCTTTTACCAATGAATCGCGAAAAGGAAATTCAGTTTGCAAATTACGTTAGAAATGCGACCACATAATCTATTCTAGTCCCTTCAAACTTTATAACGTATCCCTATAATATCTTCTCCAAATCTATTGCCCTCACTGTCAACAATATACAGTGAGCATTAAAAGAAACTGTACATTTAAAATATGAGTTGGGGGATTGCAAATAAATTAAAAAACCGTTTATGTTTTAGTTTTAATTTAAAATTATTTATTGTTCGCATAATTCTTTGTGCCACTGTTCACAACTTGATGTAAACAACAACAATTGCTTTGTTTGTTATTCTTCTTTGCACTCTTTTGCGTAAACACTAACAATTGTTCAGTAAATCTTTATAACGAAGATCTTTAAACTACTATTGGTCTCTTCACACGCAACGCGTCTTCACACAAGACTGACTGCATTTTTACTAACTCCGTTGGCTGCTTTGTCTTGCCTTTTATATACTAATGTAAACAGTCTTATTAATAATCTTTAAGTTGAATAGTTTGCGTAAATATAAACATCGTTGTTTGTATGTTTTGTTTACATTGTTTGTTGCTGCATTTTTGTTTACCTGTTTATTCGCTTTTTTATATTATTACTAGCAGATTGTACCCGGCGTTGCGCGGGTTATAAAAATAGCAATAAATAAAAATCCGGTTTCGAAACCGGCTTCTTAAAAAATGCAATTTTTCAAATTATTCGGAAACCGGTTTATCAAACAACTCAGTTTTTTGAATACTCTAAGTACTAAATATAAATGCATGCAATTTGCCCTTTTTCTGCCCATTTTCCCCTTTTTGGACCCCTTTTTGGTCCAACTTTTTAAACAGAACACCTCCAATAGCTATTTGGGAAACTTAACCAAGCTAAATCGTAAAAAATTATCTATTACCATTTTTTGTCCCTTTGTCCCATTTTTTTCCCTTTTGTTCAAAATTTTTAAAAGATTTATAGCCTATAACCTGCACCGGCAAAAGCTCGATCAATATCCCAAATTTCAAGAAAATCGGTCTAGATGTTCGGGCGTGAGTGGCTAACAAACAAACAAAACAACAGACTTACAGAAAGATTTATAATATATATTAGGGTTAGGATAACCTGCACTCAATTTGCCCGTTTTCAGCCCCTTTCCCCCTTTTTGGAACCCTTTTAGTTCTACTGTAGAAACGGAATACCTCCAAAAGCTATTTGGGAAACTTAACCAAGCTAATCGTAAAAAATCCCCTTTTTGTCAAAATTTTAAAAAGATTTATAGCCTATAACCTGCATCGACTAAAGCGCGATCTATATTCCAAATTTCAAGAAAATCGGTCCAGGCGTGATTGCCTAACGAACAAACCAACAAACATTTGGGAAACTTAACCAAGCTAAATCGTAAAAAATTACCTATTATCATTTTTTCCCCATTTGTCCCATTTTTTCTCCCCTTTTGGTCAACATTTTAAAAAATCGGTCCAGGCGTTCAGGCGTGATTGACTAACAAACAAAAAAACAGACTTACAGAAAGATTTGTAATATATATTAGGATTGTTTTATGTATTTTTGTTTACTTGTTTATCATGTAAACAAGTTCATTGCTTTTGTTTTTGTATATTTTGTTTATCATTTTAAATGTTAAAACGATATAACACCATTACCATTTGGATCATATATCCTTAAGTTAGGATTACA
>JABZEU010000228.1:0-12374 GCA_014635995.1 Sarcophaga peregrina
CATAGCGTCGATGCGCACGATGTAATGGACGTATACCTAGTAGTAAGTGTAGCCCTTTACGAATGAGTTTCTTTTCCTTCCTTTTGTGTAAGGTCCTATTAGTTGTGTAAGGAATTATCTAGCGTCGTTTAGGTGTGAATGACCATTCAAAGATTAAGGAACGGAATAATTAGTGCAAGGACTATGAGAATGCGAAATAGCTTGTGGATAGAGGAGAGTGTGCCGCGAGTTTATGATTGTACCAAACGATGAGAAGACCCTTGTACCGTTTCGTAAATGATTGAAAGGTAGACTGAAAATAAAATTAAAATTCTGAATTTGTGAACCATGCCTTTAATATCTACCTTAAGGACAGAGGTGCAATACACCAGTTAACTGTGCCATACACGCCACTGTAAAATGGCATTGCTGAAAGGTTCATCCGAACTTTAATCGAAATGGCAAGGCATATGCTACTTAATGCTGATCTTGGTGAGCAGTTGTGGGCAGGGGCCATAAATACCGCAGCCTATTTGAGAAATCGGGTCCCTACTCGTGCATTAAATTGTGCCACACCTTAAGATTTTTTGATGGTAGTAAACCTTTTGTGGATCACCTATAAATTTTTGGTTCTACAGTAATTGCATTAGATAAACACCAGAAAAGCAAATTTAGCCCAATAATACCTCTAAGGCTTACCGATTGTATAATCGAACAACGCAACAGCTTATTGTCAGCCACGATGTTTATTTAACCGAGCTGGTAGATAAATTATGAGAACAAATATCCAACTACCAGATAACATTAATAATAATGATCTCCTTGGTGGTTAACTGGAAGTTAAATCCAATGAAGAATATTCTGATGAAATTAATTTCGAAGGTTTCCAATCAGGTGAAGAAGAGATGGCAATAACGGAGAATAGGGCAAGAGGTCTTGGCAGACCACGTATTGTGAGGGCAGGAGGCCCAGGTAGAAAAGAATATAACGTGCTAGGTCTGGTACAAGCAGGTGGTAATGTAAATCTTCCTACCTCTATTTATAAGTCTTTAAACAGCAGTTTTTCTGATGAATGGTGCAAAGGCTGAAAATAACGCATTAGTGAGCAATAATAGATAAGAATTAACAAAGCTTCTACAGACCAAAAGGTGATCACTAACATGTGGGTCTTTGCGAGATCGAGCGTTTTAAGGCTAGATTAGTAGTTGCACCCAAAAGTATTGAGTTAATTACACCGAAACATTTTCGCCTGTGATGAGATACGAAACCATCAGAATGATTTTTACTATGATATAAGTTATACCTGCAACCAAATGGACCGTCTCATCAGCCTACCTAAACAGCGAGTTGGACAATGATCTATATAACACAACCACAATGTTTTGAAGACGCAACCCATCCCAATTTGGTTCTCCGCTTTATGGATTAAAGCAATCAGGACCACTGTCCTGTCGACTTAACATTAAATACTATATTAAAGGGAATTGGTTTCCTTGGGTATATACCAAGGACAATGGTGAATTGATATAATTGCAGTTTATGTGGACGACTTGTTGATTGTTTGTTCCAAACTGGAGGACATGGAGGAAATAAAAATTTCGATTGCCGAGGAAATTAAGATAAAGGTAGATAAACGTCCTGTGCAGTATTTCTTGAGTTTAGAATTAAACCGTTTCGGTGATAAAGGTGAGTTATCAATAACCCGGAAATTCCGGATTAAGTGACTATTAAAGGAACACAATATGACAAGGTGCAGAAATATAGCAACACCTTTAGACCCTAAACATCAAGTAAAGTCCGACTTAGAGAATTGTAAAAAGGTAGACCAAACCCAGTTCCAACCCCTTATCAGCTTGTTGATGTAATACACGGCCCGACATATTCCATTCCCATATAGAGCGCATATTAGACGAAACAAGAATATTAAAATATTTATAACATTGGACCATCACCTAGTGTACAAAAGGATTAAATATTATACGGATGCAGATTGCGGTAGCGATGCCAGTGACCACAAATTCTATACTAGCTATGCATTTTGATGGACTGGATCATTTTTTTTTTTTTTTTGAGTCAAAGAAAAACCTCAGCAGCACAAAAGCTGAGTACATGTCACTATCGTCGTCGTTCAAAGAAGCAAGTTTTTTAAATAAGCTATTAAAACAGAAGCTATTAAAACAGAACATTGAAGTCGCCGTGGTCTAGTGGATAGTGTGTTGGCTTATTAGACGAAAGGCCCGGGTTCGTATCCCAGGTCAGACATCAAAACGAAAAATATTTCTTCGGCGACTTCCTCTCAGCAGATTTCTAGCAAAAACTCTGAGAGTAAAAATTGCCATGAAAAGCTTCTCAAAAATCTGTCGTTCGGAGTCGACTTTAAACTGTAGGTCCCGCCACTCATGTATAAAATTAACGCACACAACATAAGTGGTGTGAGAAGCTAGGTCGTAATCCTGACTGAAGGGTTGTAATGGCCAATTATGTATGTATGTAAAAAAAATACCTACATTTCCCCCTAAGCTTAATATTCCCTTTTTGTATTCAAATAAAAGATTTACAGTAATGAAATATTGTAAATTTTATTCATTTATTTCACATTTAAAAAAAAAAAATATTAAAAATGAAACAAAAAAAATAAATGGTTTTAACAAAGTTAATATATAAGAAGTTATTACTTATGTATTAATAAACATTCATAAGGAACTTTTTTTCTAAAACGACTTGCAGTCGTATTCATAAATTTCTACATTAACATTAAAAATGAGATCTTATGATATACATATGCATAACATTTTTAAACTACATTAATATAATAATTAATTTGTACATGTAAATCTTTAGAATGAAGTTTTCTAAAGTGACTAGTCGTACATATAAAACTAATGCAATTTGATTCATTAGATTTCAAATATGACCTTATGATTCAAATTGAATTTAAAATATCATGACTAAGATTGTTTCTTTTTTTGTACGAACATATGTAACCACAGAAAATATTCGTTCAGCATCCGCATTAGCAAGTGGTAAAGCTAATACAATTTCAACCAATTGGGAAACACGAGCTTATCATTAAAATCTTTGGATTTACATAATTTGGACCAAAATGTTTCGACGTCAAGCTTCAGTAATTCTTGTTCAGAAAAGTTATACTCCATTGTTATCCACTCTTCTGAAAGCTTGTTTATATCTATTTTAAATTTTTCGCACAAAAGCTAAAATTGTATCATATGTTTATTTGTACCACCAATTGCTAATTCGGGATTTAAAAACCCCATTTTTTCTGATGCCCAGATTGTTTTAAATTTAAATATAGGATTTCTGCTTAAGCATTTGGCTTAGTAAACAAACTTTAATAATGTTTGTACAAAAAAATTGGCAAACAGAAAAATACCCTACAAATCGCTTCAAAAAACTGTCTTTTTTCCCTACGGCTCAAATTTTTTGGAAAAAACCCCTACAAAGGGGATAAAACCCTACATTTGGCATCACTGGTTTTCACTCCTTTTGTCATTTTCAATATGGCAACTTTTGTGTTTCTTTAATTCAGCTGTTAACCAGTGTTATCACTATATCGTTTTTGGATTCATTTCAACGATTTTAAAGATATTTATTAAAATTTTTATATCGATGGCTTAATATAGATACGTTGTATCATAAATTTTCACTACTTTACAGGAGAAGGAAAAAACTTAATAAAATCTAAAACAAAAATGTTGTAAAAAAGTTTGAATGCAGTTTTTATTAAAAATAAATCATTAATTCAATCATAACGGTAGTATATACTATGTTTGAAGTCCGTCACTCGGTACAAAGAGACAAAAATATTTATTCAATTTTATATGAGTTAGGGCTTTCCTCTTAATTACTGAATTTTTCAGAGGATATGTATGTGAGTTTTGTCTCCCAGAATATTTACAAAGCCCGATTTTGAGAAAACAAAAATGAGATATGACCTTTCTATATTAAGCTGTTTGTGTAACCCAAACAATTTTACTTTCGCACAAACAAAAATATTCAATTTAGTTTGTGTTTGTTGGTTAAAGAAAACACAAATACAAAATTCGGCGCTTTTAATTGTATTTTCCGCATATATAGACACAAGTGAAATCCTTTATCATTTAGAAAAAGGTCATGTATTTGGGAAATCGAATTTGTACGATTGTTAAAACGTTTTTATATTCTCCAGTAAAAGTAAAATGCAAACTGAAATGCTTTTCTAACGCTTTAATTAGTTAAAAGTCGATAACTATATTTATCCAATTTTAAAAAAAAATAATAATACTACCTACATACTGTAAATATGTAATAAAATAGTGCTTATTTTAATTTTATATTATAAAATTTAATAATGAAATAAATTATAATTTGGGATTTTAAAATATGTGAAGTTTTATTTAAAGAAAATTCCACATACAGACAAACATAACATACGAACAAAATGTAAATTCTGTTTATAATTTCAATTTTCATTTTTGGTGATTTTTAATATTTACATGTTGTTAACACTGCTAAACAGATGTCAGACGCCTTTTGCACGTTGAAATTTGTTTCGAAACAAATGTGAGAAACTTTTTTACATTTTCTTTTAAAATTTCTTTCGCTTTTGGACGTAAAAAATAAATTTCAGAAATTTTGTTTTCTTTTATCGCGTCGTTCTGCTGTTTTTAACAGTTGTAACTTTATTTGGCATTGTGATTTAGGTTCAAACACAAGTCATGAACATTATATGAATATTATATTTGTTATTACATTATAATATATTATATATTTATGTGTTATTATTTTTTAATATATTTACCTTTTTTAAATTATATTCTTTTTAATATTTTTTATTTTTATTTTTTCAACCTTTTTTAAATAACTGTTTGGCGCTAAAATTTTTCTTTTGCTAATGTTTTGATTTCAAACAAAGCTTTATATTAACACCGTTGACTAACTACGAGACATCTCTTACCCACTTTTTCTTCTAAAAAATATAATTTTTGCCTTTTGATGATACCTACGATCTAGAAATAGTTTTTAGTAATATAATGTGAAAAATCAAATTGTAGTTATTGGCCAGTTTTCTGAAAGTTGCAGCGGCAGTCAAGATGTTAACTTCTCTATGCGGAACAAAAAATAAAAGAAAATGTGAAATCAAATACAACTCTGTGTATATACGAATAAAGAACAAAGCAAATTTCTGAGTACATGGAATTCTAAAATCACCCCCGCTCGTTTTTCTCCTCTCTCCTACAAACTCAAGAGTGTTGAAATTTGTTTCGAAACAAATTTCAACGTGCAAAAGGCGTCTCACGTAAAAATGTAAGAAAATTCTATTTTTTATGGATTCTTAAGTTCCGTTACGGTTACGTTACATTTCTATAACCATTCTTACTGCATTACACGGTGTAATCAGTGACGAAACGAATTTGACAGGAGCACTATCCAAAAATGAAAGAGACAGCAAATATTACCAAAAAGTATTTCTGTCTCTGTCTGATTCGTTCAGTTTTGTTTATTTATGTTTTGTTAATTTTTAGGGTGGATTTTTATTTCTATTTTGGTAGAAATTGATGATATTTTTGTAAAATAATAGAATAGTTTTGATAGGAAATGCATTTTTTTATTGGGGAAACGTAGTACGGAACTAAAGTATTTGGTGACACCTTGCATCGATTGTTAATAACTTAGTATTTAACCAATTGAGATGTATATTCACAAACTCCTGAAACAAAAAGTTGTGAGAATATATTTTGTTATATTTTTCTTTTCACTTATCTTTTACACACGGAACTTATTTCCTTGTGAAGAGAAATTGCTAAGAGTTCGATTAATAATGAAAAAATTACAGAATTTAAACTTTTTCATTCAAGAAATTAATAAATACTGGTAATATACACAAATTTCTGCAAGAAAAAAATTTTATAAGCAATATGTCTTATTTGATCTTCATATAGTTAGCTTCTTACTTACCTTTTGCACAAAAAACTATATTCATTGTGATCAGAAACTAGTTACTTTTCGATTAATATTTAAATATTTACGAATTTTTAAAATTTTCATTGAAGAAATTAAAAAATATTCTAAATTTTCCCTTTTTAACACAAAACAAATGTTTGTTTACATTTAATTTTTCTGCTTTTTTCCTTCTGTATATCTGTTGCTTCTAACACATTTGGTTCGTAATACTTAAAACAATTTTTTGTCTACCTCTAGTCGGGCCAGTGTTTTTATGTTATGAGCACTTTTCAAATGTCATAGCTTTCGTCACTGATTAATTGTGCTGCATTACGTTACGGTCGCTTAACTGAGGCTTAAGGCGAGTGCACTTTGCAATGTAAGCAACACTTGATTATAACCCACAGTATAACCAGTGGCAACAATTATGACGTTTAAAAAACGCTAAAATCAGCAGTTTTAACATCACCCCTCCTTTGAGGGAGAATAAAGATGTTAAAAGTTTTAGCGAAACAAATGTGGTAGAAGCAACAGATATACAGAGTGAAAACTGGCGGATAGAGTGGAAAAATTAAATGTAAACAAACATTTATTTTGAGTTAAAAAAGGGCAAATTTGGAATGTTTTTTAATTTCTTCAATGAAAATGTTAAAAATATGTAAATATTTAATTATTAATCGATTTGTATGTTATTTTTGGTCGCAAAAGGAAAGTAGGAAGCTAAATCTATCAAGATCAAATAAGACGTATTGTTTCTAAAAATTTTTTCATGTAGAACTTTATGTATGTTACCAGCATTTATTAATTTCTTGAATGAAAAAGTTAAAATTTCGTAATTTTTTAGCAATTTCCCTTCACATTGAAAAAAGTTTCGTGGTAAGTAAAAATAAAAATATAACAAAATATATTCTCGTAACTTTTTGCTTCGGGAATTTGTGAATATACCTCTAAATTGGATAAATAATAAGTTAGTGAGAACCGATGACAGGTGTAATAAAAAATACATTAATTCTGAATTACGTTTTCCTAATAGAACGTTTCATCTCCTTCCAAAATTATTCTAATATTCTACAAAAATATCGTAAATTTCTACCAAAATAGAATAATAAAAATCCACCCCGAAACAGAGACCTGCGCCGAGCAAATTTGTCGGCGGCGGCGGCTAAAGTTGAAAAGTTTCGGCGGCGGCTTTAAGTCGGCTGTAAGCCGAAATATGATAAAGTTTCGGCGGCGCTTTTATTTATTTAAATAATATGCATACAACATTTCCAACATTTATTTAAAGAACAAAAAAGACATGCAAATCCATGTATGAAACATTAGCTTCTCACACCACTTATGTGTGTGCGTTAATTTTATATGATTGTTGGGGCCAACAGTTTTAAAATTGACTCCAAATGGTAAATTTTTGAGAGTCTTTTCATGGCAATTTTATTTACTCTCAGAGGTTTTGCCAAAAACTGCAGTAAATTTACTAAATAATCATTGTTAGCAAATCGATTATTAAAAGTTAGCGACTAAAGAAAAAATTAGAACAAAAAGTAAAATTACACACGAAGCTAATTACACGCATGCTACACGCAGAATCAAAAATTACACACAATATGTGTAATTACACATGAGGTGGCAACACTGGTCTGCTGTGATCCGAAATGACATAAATAAGATGGCCCTGGTTGGTCCACTATTTTAAAGGGCCTTAGATCTCTGCAGCACATTTGCATAAGCAGACGTGCGTTAGCAAATTTTTCGGAATCTGCATTTTTAGAACTTCCTGAAAATAAGGATTTTATTTTCGCATCCGAATTTTAAAATTTTTTTGATTTTACGTCAATACCATGAGCACGTAAATGGTTACAGAGGTTTGATGTCGACGCAGAAACTCCAAACCTGAAATTATTTCGCATTTTATAACACTTACTAAACAATTATCAGAAATAAATATTCAAAATAATATTTTCCAAAAAAATTTGGCTAAAAGCTAATTGAAATTGGAGTTTCAATTATTGTTTTGGGAAATCAGTACCATTAAAAATTGCAAGGTCGTCATCGGAATCAGACGAATTTAACTCATTTAAATTATTGAAATTTGTAGTCTTTTAAAAAATTTAACGTAAAGTTAAAAGTGTTGCCACATTCACCAAAACAAGAAAGGGTGTTCAAAATTTCCATATCAAAAAATTAAAAAATTTTCTATTAATATATCACAAAATGAACAAAAAAAAAACTTCAATAATGTATTTAAGTCAAGTAAAACAAAAATATAAATATCATATTTTATATATAATTGAAGTCGCCGTGGTCTAGTGGATAGTGTGTTGGCTTATTAGACAAAAGGCCCGGGTTCGTATCCTAAGGTCAGACATCAAAACGAAAAAAATATTTCTTCGGCAACTTCCTCTCAGCAGATT
Organism: Sarcophaga peregrina; assembly: GCA_014635995.1. NCBI lineage: Eukaryota > Metazoa > Arthropoda > Insecta > Diptera > Sarcophagidae > Sarcophaga > Sarcophaga peregrina. The sequence goes on from JABZEU010000228.1 coordinate 8,331, forward strand.
TCTGGCAAAGACTCTGAGAGTAAAAATTGCCATGAAAAGCTTCTCAAAAATCTGTCGTTCGGAGTCGACTTTAAACTGTAGGTCCCGCCACTCATGTATAAAATGAATGCACACAACATAAGTGGTGTGAGAAGCTAGATTGTAATCCTGACTGAAGGGTTGTAATGGCCAACCCAATTAAAATTATTTTCATATATTTTAATTTTCTTACATTCATAAAACGGCGGCTGAATTCAAGCCGAATCGAGCCGAATAAATTTTCGGCGGCGGCGGCTTTTAAATTTTGTCGGCGGCTCGGCTTAGCCGGCTGTCAGCCGATCGGCGCAGGTCTCTGCCCCGAAATCTTAAAAAACATAAACAAAATAGATAGACAGTCAGAGAGGGTCAGAAATACTTTTTGGTAATATTTGCTGTCCCTTTCTAGGTGAGGAGTTAGATGTCAAAAGCCCGTGACGTATCTGTTTATATCTGTGTTATAAACTGAATGACAAAATTGTAGTTTCTGAAACACAAATAGTTTTCGACGAATGTCCGTTTGTATGGAAAACCCAAAAACAATTGAGTGATTTACTACAGTGTTGCATTATTTTGACGCATAGTTGAAGTGTTGTTACAATGTTGAATTCGTTTAAAAAAAAACAATTCATCTGTGTTTTTTTGTTTTGTATGAAAAACAACTTTATTCGTTGTAAGGACAATAAATTCTAAATTTTTGTTTTGTAGGTAAATTAGGATTTAAATTGGCGAAAAAAATTTTTTAGTAAATTTTGAGAAACAATCAGTTTATCCAATTATAGATTAAGCCGTTTACTGTGAAAAAGTTGCCACTTGGTCGTTGCGAATGTGATCTATTACAAATATTTTGTTCTTTAAAGGTTGTCTATTTGACGCTTCTTTTCGTTGACTGTTTCATGTTTATAAATTTCAAGTTAATAGAAATCAGAAGTTATCACACGGGGACATTTCAATGAATAAAGTTCTGAGGGTGTGCAAAAATGTTTTACTGAAATATTTAAGTATCCTTTCGATTGCAAACGAAAATAAATAAATATTTGCAATATATTAGGACCTTCTTCGTTAAGGGTATATGTCATGTTCTTATTGGAAAATTCATTCCCAAAATAAATGTATTGCTCTGTATACATGAAATAAAAAATATAAATAGCACGGTATTAAGCTATAACATTTATAAAATATATAATGAAATTCGCTTTAAGTTATGCCTTAGTGCTACTGTGGTTGGCCTACTTGATTGTATCTGGCGTATACCTATTTTCTAAAGGATTTCTCCTGTCTCGTGTATCAAAAACGGACGTCAGCAGTTGCCGGCATTTGTCCCTGGATCCAAATGACGTAAGTACAATTATAATTTTTATAAAATTTTAACTTATCAGAATTTGTTTATATATATTTATACTATAGGAATACTATTTGACAGAGAGCGTGGTGCAAGAGATTTTCAAAGATGTGAATGCAACATCCAACTTGTGTCTGCCACAAAAATCGAAAGTGATAATTTTGCTTATCGATGCTTTAAAATACGAGTTTGGTTTATACAAAGAAAATCTAACGCAACCGCTGCCATATGAAAATAAACTAAGTGTTTTACATGAACTCGTGAGGCACGTGCCTGAGCAAGCTCGACTTTTACAGTTTAGGGCTGATCCGCCCACTACTACTCTGCAGCGTTTGAAAGGTTTAACCACTGGCACACTACCTACTTTTGTTGATATAGGTTCAAATTTTGCTTCACCAGAAATTAATGAAGATAATATTATTGATCAAATGATAAGACATCAGAAATCTGTGGTTTTCATGGGAGACAGCACATGGACAGATTTATATCCTCGACGATTTAAAAGGTCTTACGCCTATCCAAGCTTTGATATATTCGATTTGGATACAGTCGACCAAAAAATAGAAAAGCATTTGCCTAAAGAAATGCAAAAAAACGATTGGGAAGTTTTGATAGCACATTTTTTGGGCGTCGATCACTGTGGCCACAAATATGGACCACTTCATGAGGAGATGGCACGTAAACTAAGTGAAATGAATGACATTATTAGGTAATGAATAAAAAAAATAAATAAATAAATAACAATATGTATCCTAATAATTTAGAAATGTAGTTGCTGAAATGGACAACAAAACTACCCTCCTAGTTATGGGTGACCATGGTATGACTGCGTCGGGAGACCATGGCGGCGATACTGATGACGAAACTAATGCTCTATTGTTTGCATATACTAAACGAAGTGCCTTCTTTAAAACTGACAGTTCTGAAAATACGACAATGCAGCAGGTTAGTGTTTATATGATAAAATTAGATAAGATTTATAGTATAAACGACATAAATGGTCTCAATTTTTTTTTATAAAGATTAGATTTATGAAAACAAAACTTTCGTTATATAATTCTTCTTCTTTACGAAACGTAGAAGACAGCCACCGATTAGTAAAAAAAAATTATCATTTAATCAGCACAACTAATCAAAAATACTCGGTATGATTATGATTAAATAGTTGATAAAATCAAACACCGCAACCGAATAAATCGGTTCGTAAGAAAAATAAAATAGATATACACAGGTAGTCATAAGTGTTTACACAAAAGAGCATTTTTACGTTTTTCTTAAAAAAGGTCTCAGTACTTTATACTAGTAGTAAATTTTGGAAGAAAAATTTTCACTATTGCCTAGTCTGGAATATGCAGAAGCAAATAACATAAAATTGGAAAATATAACGGTTCTTAGTACTAAATAAAAAACAAATAACTAAATGCTTATAAGTTGTAAAAATTATTTACACACATTTTATTCTATTCAAAAGTATTCACAGAAGACTTAAGTCCGGTCGGAATCTGTATTTTAATTATTATTTTTTTATTTGTATATTGTTTATTAATAAACTTAATCTTTCTGGAATTAAGTTTTGGGCAAATTCGAGAGTCAATTTAGACCAAATCTCACTTAATTTCTTGTATAGGCCCATAGTATTTTCGACTTTTATCTATAGTTAGTGATATTTTATGAAAGCCCAAACAGTATTAATAAGGTTTAGATCAGGGCTTTGAGGAGGCCATGGAAGAAGAGCCTGGCCTACGTTTTCTAAGAATGTGATAGGTACCAGACTGCTTTAAAGTCCCGTCTATCGGTGCCAAATTGTTTTGAAGTATATTAAGAAACCTACAGACTTGTGGTACAGTGTATTGTGGACAGATGAGGCTACATTTCAAAACCAGGGCTCGTTCTGTAAGCGCTTTATGCGGCTACCACGAAACAAAACAAAAAGGCTGTACAACCATTTAACAGATTTGGTGGCGGCACGGTGATGTTTTGGATAGGCGGGACTTCTGTTTATCTCGAAATTATAAACAACCATGCCTTTGAGTCCATAAACAACAACAGAAAACCATAATACTTTTTATGTATATCTTATTAGAGATACATACATAATTGGTAATTCCAAACCTTGAGTCAGGATTACGACTTAGCTTCTCACACCACTTATGTTTTGTGTGTTAATTTTATACAAGAGTTTTGGGATCTTGAGTTTAAAGTCGACTCCGAACGACAGATTTCCTCTGAGAGGATGTAGTCGAAGAAATATTTTCTCATTTCCGTTTTGATGTCTGACTTGGGATTTGAACTCGGGAAAAGCAAAATTATATTAATTAAATTTAAATTATTCTTGCAAGTGAAATAATTTAAATAAGAGAAGAGTGTGTTGAAATTGCTGTCTTAAACTGAATTACATTGCTCTTTAATTGAATTTCGGGGGGAATAAAAAAGTTCCTTTCAGACACTTGTTTCCGGTATCTTATGGCGTTTATCCTGTAGCCTCTGGTAGTTCTACAAAATTGAAACTTTGGTTCGCTAACATAGATAATCTTCAAAATTCATAAGGTTTTCCTGAGATATTGCATATTTTGTATGAACAATGTGATATACTACTATGTATATCTACTGCGTCCAAAAATATATCTTATGTTGTTATCTGTTGCTAACAGTGTCCAAACCCGCAAAGACCTCACGCCCAAAGAATA
>JABZEU010000229.1:0-12372 GCA_014635995.1 Sarcophaga peregrina
TGGCGTGCCACACAATTTCTCTAGCCCTCCTTTCGGAAGGGATGTCCTAAAAATTCATTGCGAAGTCATATCGCGGTGTCATATAGTCTATGCTTCCGAACACTCTATATAATTACCGCGAAAAAACTAATTCGTCATTTTTGCCAATTTAGAGCAACAATATTAGTAAAACAAGCATAGATATAATGCTGTAAGAAGGTTTAATCAATTTCCATTTTTGCATGACAACTTAGGCTTTTAATGTTCAATATCTTGTTTGTTGACGTAACAAACTGCAACTTCTTGGCGATCCACAAATCATCACGATTTGGGGTAATTAATAGGCTATCAAATATTTAATGCAATTAATCGATTATAGCATGATATGTGTGACAAGTTGGACTATCCTGTTGTTCACATCAGTACCGAGCGGATACAAAAATATCGGTTGACTCAATGCAATAGGTGTCTCCATGATCGTAACGTGGTTGTGTCGTCCATGTTTTCAAAAAAATGTGGGCCAATTATGGGATGAAAAATCGTTGTATTTCTTTATGACAGAATAGAATTACATTGCCAGATTCGAAATGGTTCCGATGTTTAAATTTAAATCGCCATCGTATATAATGGAAAAATAAAGAAACTTTAAAATATAAGTTAACATAAATAATTTAAAATTTTTCTTTTTTTAAAAAGTATTTCTTAACAATTAAAGCGTTTTCGCGTCAAAGTGTTGCGTGCATTTCATACCTCCTTCGCATTCTATGCTTCAAATTACATGCAACGCCTTTTACGCGCTGATGTTGGTTTTGATCAGCTGTTAACAAAATAAAAACATATCGTTGAAAATTCTTGAATAAGACATTTCGTACAAAAACGGCAAATGAAATTAAAAATTTTAAAGAATTTATAGAATTAATTAAGTTTTGTGAATATAATATTTTGTGCCACAGGTTTAGGTTTAGGTTGTAGTGGTAGCTCTGATATCACTAAGCTCACTTGAGCACGCATAGCGGCCCATTGTGATGCCACAGGTGAACGCAGTCCCTGTACTAACCAAGTTCCGCCAAATCAGGGAAAAGGAAGAAGTTGGTCAGCGCGCGGGCTGCAAAACAAAAGCGCGACTACCCCGCACTGGAAAACCAGCCAGAAAATTTGATGAACGAAGCTATATCCTTGATATCAATAGATGATAGCTCCGTTAAGCTAACAAGGAATGGGGAGCCAAATGATCTATATCTACACCTAGCAAGAGACGGACACTGACAAAGGAAGTGGATAAGAGTCCCCTCTTCTTCAGGAGATGTGCATCCACGTCAGAAGTTGTTAAATGGAAGCCTGATTCTTTCCGCGTTTCTACTCATGACGCAATGAGCTATAAGACACGACTGAGACCAAGTAATCGGTTGGTACACCTTCCATCCATCCTGGGCCCGGTAATTCTAGCGGTGGAACAGGACTCCTCATTGACCCAGGATTGGTTGGCGTTCCGAAAGAACCTCCGCGCAATGGGCAACTTCACCGAGGCAATTGGCATACCCAATTCTACAGAAGAGGATTCCGGAAGGCCAGCTCGTCGGCCCTACAATTACCCGGAATATCACTGTGCCCGGGGATACACACCAGAAAGACACCGGTGAAGTGCCGCGAGATTAGCTCGAGACAGCGGCGACATTCCCTAACGATCCTAGAGTTAATCAAGAAACCTGACAGAGATCTTATCACGGTGTGACTGTCTGAAAAGATCGAGACGCGACTGAAAGAAGTATCGTTGACGAGAATCCATTGAGCGGCCTGGTAAATTGTCATCACCTCCACCTGAAACACACTGCAATGGTCTGGCAGACAGAGAGAAATATTCAGTACCAGTTTCCCAGAGTAGACACCACTTCCAACCCCATCATCGGGTTTAGAGCTGTCGGTATATATATTCAGGCCTTGGGGGGACGATCGTATCAGGATTCCAGTCATCCCTACTCGGAATCAGAGATTGGAAACATCTATCAAGACAATGTTCAGCAGGGAAATAGTCCATGTTCACAGGAGAACTTGTGCCACAAGTGTATACAGTGCTTGACAAAACAATGGCAACTTTTTTAAAATTAGACGAAATATTAAATATCTTTACTTCCACACCGTGTTTTTATATTTGGTAAAAATCTTATAATTTTTTTTTTTATTTGTATAAAGAACAATATTATTGATTTGCACCTCAAGCTTAACAAACGTTTTTTTAAGTATTCTTAGTTATAAAGAGTTGTTTAGTTAATACTTGTTTTAAACAGAAGTAAGGACACAGTTCAAACCCTATGCCAGATATCTCCAACAAACCGAAATATGGATAAAAATTTCTTAGGCGGCTTATTCAGATTAATTAAATTAACTAAAAATAAAAAATCAAAGAAGGAATTTATGATTGATAAAAAGAGGAAGAGATTACTAAACTAGATCGATTTCAATATTTACAACAGTAAAGAGAGTGACTCACCAATTATCACGAAAAGTTTACACTACGAAGATGTAAAATTGATTTTCTGTTAACTTATGATTTAAGGAATAAATGTTCAGTAAGTTTAAACACGCGTTTAGTGGAAGTTTCGTTACAGTTTGGAAAGTGTGTTGTAAAAATATTGTTATGTTTTACCTTTTTATAAACGTTTGAAATATGAGTTTGTTGATTGCAAACAAAATAAAAATAAATTCGTGTTTAGTTTCAATCAAACTCTTTATTGTTTTATTGTTCGTACAATTTTTGTGTGTCACTTTATTCAACTTGATGTATACAACAAAAATTTGTCTGTTCGTTAATCTTCTTTGTTTACACCTTTGCTTAAACAACAACAACTGCTCGTTAGATCCTTATAGCGGAGATCTTCAAATTGCGGTTGTCCTCTTTACACGCAACGCGTCTTCACACAAGACTAACTGAATACTTACTTCTTGTTGGCTTCGTTCGAATGTTCTTAAAGTTGAATTTTCTTTTCTTCGGCTTCTCGAGAGCTCTCGTGTATTCATTTTTGTTTGTGTATTTCATTTACATTCTTTGTTGTTGCGTTCTTGCTTATTTGACTATCCCCTTTTCTTCCATACTCATGGTTTTTATTTTTGTAGATAATATAGAATATGATAAACAAATTTTTAATGTTGAGCGACGTTACACCGTTTCGATTTTTGTTACAATATATATCAGAATATGTAGAATATAAGAAAATAGTATACAAATATTTATTTTATTATTATTTTCGTATATCTCAAACTATTTTGTATAAAATTATTTTGTCAATCATTTTATTACACACACTGTAAATTTGTCCTTTAGCTACAACATACTACACATACAGTGGCTCCATCGCATAATCGGACAAGCATTTGTCTGATATGTATGGGCTTAAAACTTAAAAGGAATATATTAAATATATGTTTTTTTTTTTTGCTTATATTTACACTCTATATTCCAGACTTTCAGATTAATAAAAAAAATTACAACATTTTTCATGATAACGGTAATTTTATAAAGAAAAAGGAGTTAACTCAATTTTTTGCGCTCAACGCATAATCGGACAAATAAGAGCACCATTGCTAAAAATGACAAAAGACAACGATTAATACTTTGTGACATATCCTTTGTTCTCAAGAATAGTTTGTGAACGTTTTGGAATTGATTTTACTAAATCGTAGCGTACCACAAGTTCTGTGGAGCTTAACGCTTCTAGTAAAACCGCCTTAAGCTGATTCAAAGTTTTAAATTGTTGTCGGTATACTCTTCTAGCTAATTCTTCCCAAAGATTCTTCTTGCTCTGTGTAAGGGTTTCTATAAGTTTGGGACAATTATGGACCAAGCAAAGCTTTGTAACACCCGAAGTATGCTTGGGATGATTGTCCTGCAAAAAAGCAAAATCGTTCGCTAAGCCTTAGAACTAAAAATGTTTTTAAAAAACAGCAGTGGAAAAGATGTTTGCTTAAATACTATTCGTAATACATTGCACAAATATGACTACCAAGGTAAAGTAGCCTGAAAAAAGCCATTTATTAGCCCTAAGAATAAGAACAATAGAATAAAATTTACTAAAAAGTATTTGCTTAAAATAGAAGATTTTTGGAATAAGGTAATTTGGTGTAAAGGGATCTTAAAACACATTTTTGCTGATAGTTTTGATTCGTTACAAGGTCCTGTTCACTGACGAGGGCAAATTCAATTTGCATGGTTCAGATGGCAAGATGTTTATGCGGCGTAAACCAAACGCAGAATTTAATCCTCAAAATACAAAAGATACTGTTAAGCATGGATGGGGGTCTGTTATGGTTTGGGGCTACATGTCAGTGCAGGAGTAGGCAATTTGTATTTCATTGATGGTAAAATGGACAAATTTGGCTACCTCAACATTTTGAAGGGAAATGTGAAGCAAAATGCCTAGAAATTAGGCTCAGCGAACGATTTTGCTTTTTATCAGGACAATCATCCAAGCTCATTTCGGGTGTGGCAAAGCTTTGGTTGATCCAAAATTGCCCCAAACTTATAGCAACCCCTGAATAGAGCCCAGATCTCAACGTAATTGAACATCTTTGGGAAGAATTTGCTAGAAGAGTATACCGGCAACAATTTAAAGCTTTGAATAAGCTTAAGGCGGTTTTTCTGGAAGCGTGGAGCTCCATAGAACCTGTGGATCGCTACAATTTGGCAAAATCAATTCCACAACGTTTACAAACCATTCTTGAGAACAAGGGATATACCACAAGTATTAATTGTTGTCTTTTGTCATTTCTAGCAGAGGTTCTCTTATATGTCCGATTATGCGTTGAGCGCAAAAAATTGAGTTAATTTCCTTTTTCTGTAAAAAATTACCGTCATCATGAAAAATATTGTAAATTTTTTTTATTAATCTTAAAGTCTGGAATATAGAGTGTAGATATAAGCAAAAAAAACATATATTTAATACATTCTTTTTAAGTTTTAAGCCCTTACATATCAGACAAATGCTTGTCCGATTATGCGATGGAGCCACTGTATAATAAAAATAAAAGATAGTATATAGTAGATATACACATATACATATATTGTGAGATTGTATAATATATTTCTGATTTTTAAATCACACAAGGAAATTTATTAAAATATAAGGAGCAGGTGGGACCTAAAGCAATAAATATAAATAAATGTGTATGTATGTTAATGGATATTTTAAAAGGATGGTTATTTCGAAGCCAACATGTAAAGTTTTTATTACGCGTAAAGTTGAGTTTTAATTTAAAATATTACTTTAGTAAATTTATGTTGTTGTACAACACACCGCTGCAGAGAATATAAAAATTTTTATATTTTGTTAAAATAAAATATTCAAAATAAATGAAATGAAATCGAGTAGCATCTCAGATGTGGTCATAGAAATACGTGACAGCATTACATTAGTTCCGTTAAACTTCCAGTTGTAATGATCGCCTCGATAAAATTGTTCATCATTTTTTTACTGTTCGAGTGTCATTAAAAAGTTGTGGAGGACTAATATTTCTAAGTAAAATTATGGGAACACCGTTTTTTAACTGTAAGTGATGTGGTAGAAAGCCTGGAAAATCTAACTAATTTTAAAATTCAACTGGGTAATTGAAGACATCCCCAATATTTAAAACTGAATAGAATATTGCTGTTGATGGAATTAAGGTCAATATTTTTGGATACCTGTAACGCGTTTTCACATAATAATTGCATATTATCAAAATTTTGTAGGATATTGATTCTTCTTTTGATTGTGTCATTCTCCAAAAGTCTGATAGAAATTTTATATACTTTGTTATAGGATCCATTGGACTTCTTCCATTACCTAAATCAAACAATTGTTCGGAAAAAGTTGAAACTGAAGCATGACGTTGCAACTGAAAACTCATATTAGTAGTTAATTTTAGAATGTGAACATGTTGCCAAAGGTATGATGATTTTAGATATGCATTTAGCTCATGAGCTGGCTTTGACCCCTTTATAGCAGGAAGTGTTTGACTAAAATCACCTGCTAATAAAACTAATGCACTTCCAAATATGTTATTACATATATACCTGCATAATTGGTCATAACCCTTCAGTCTGGATTATTGATCTAGTTTCTCATATCAGTGGCGGGACCTACAGTTTAAAGTCGACTCCGAACGACAAATTTATTTTGAGAAACTTTTCACGGCAGGTTTTTTTTTATTCTCAGAATTTTTGCCAGAAATCTGCTGAAAGGAAATCGCTAAAGAAATACTTTTTTTTTTGATGTCATGCCTGGGGCTCGAACCCTGGCATTACCTCTAATAAGCTAACACTCTACCTACTAGACTACATACATAATTGGTCATTACAACCTTTCAGTCAGGATTATTGACCTAGTTTCTCACACCACTTATGTTGTGTATCTTGATATAAAAAATATAAAAAATGGCGTTGCCTACAGTTGAAAGTCAACTCCGAACGACAGATTTTTGTGAAACTTTTCATTGCAATTTTATTTACTCACAGAGTTTTGGCCAGAAATGTGCTGAGAAAAATTCGCCGAAAAATGCTTTTGTATTTTTTTTTTTTTTTGAGTTCTGGTCCTGTTATTGCTTCTTAAATTACGTAAAATGCGATCAAGGACTTTCAAAGATTTCTTATGCGCCATGGTGCATTAATCCTACACATTGATTTCACATAGTTCCAATACTTTGCCCATAGAAGAATTTTTCTTTATGTGACACATGTAATCTTCGGCAAATTGAGGCTTCAACGGTAGTTTTAGTGAATAATGCGTTGTTCTACCACTATCTGAGAGTGTGGCAACCATGCTGGAAGACGCAATAGCTAATGTCGTATTTTTTTGCGATCGATTCAATATCAGTGAAATCATATTTGTTTGTTATTGCTGCTAGTATTCTGTTGTATATGATTCGCTGCTCGTGTTGTAGATTTGGTAACTTTTCTTTCAATAAAATTTCCAAATTTTGATGATTATTACATCTCTCTAGTACAACGGGTCAATTTTGACCTCCGGGTACTGTACTTGCCTTAACCGACAAGTACACGTCCTCTAACCTATTACATCTCTCGTCGTAAATCTTGATCTTGTGCACCAGTTCCTAACCGAATAGGAGCAATCATTCCAAACTCAATGAGTGTCACATTCCTTATCACCAAGCATTTGTCTTCAAGTAGAATTAATGCTTCATTATACATGCTTTCACTTAGTTCAAGCGTTGCATTGTTGATAGTAACTATTTCCCGGTGTAATATGTCCTCGAGTTTGGATTTTACTGTCAAGCAAAACAGAACATTTTTATTTGAATAATTTTTATTAATTTTCAATATTAAAAAAATAAAAAAAATTAAAATTAAAAATAAAAATAAAAACAACAATTACTTATTTGAGTCTTGATTGTGATAGAGATTAAACATCTTTCTGTGCTTTCAATAAACATACATCCTGTGACAAAAACTGAATTAAAAATAAAAATTATTAAAATATACAAAAACAATTAAGTGCAAGACAGACTGCACATGAAAACTACTTTCTTTAGTAAAATAGTAACTTTTACTAAAAATAACAATGAATAGTTTAAGCGATGATAGCGACGATAATGCAGAAGTCAGTAACAAAATTATAAAAAAAATTATAAAAAAACAATATTGAACCAGCTTGGGAATGTGTAACAGTTAATAAACGTAAACGAATTAAATCACCAAAAAAAGCAAAAAAAATAAATATGCATGATGCTCCCTCCAACTACATCATCTAATAGCAACATATTTGCTACCTATAAAACAGATAAAATATAGCATTAATGCATAAAGTACTAATTTTTGCCATTTTTTCTCCTGTGTCCCATTTTCCCCTCTTTTGGTAAAAATTTTGGAAAGATTTATAGGCTATAACCTGTACCGACAAAAGTTCGATCGATGTCTCAAGTTTCAAGAAAATCGGTCCAGGCGTGATTGGCTATGCCCTCAGTTTACCCGTTTTTGGTCCCTTTCCTCCTTTTTGGTCCAACTTTATGAACGCAACACCTCCAATAGCTATTTGGGAAACTTATTCAAGCGAAATTGTAAAAGATTAAACATTTTTTCAACATTTTGGAAAGATTTATAGCCGATAACCTGCACCAACAAAAGCTCGATCGATGTCCCAAATTTCAAGAAAATCGGTCCAGGGATTCAGCCGTGATTGGCTAACAAACAAAAAAAAAAAAAACTGACTTACAGAGAGTTATAATATATAAGAGTTATAATATATATATATATATATATATATATATAATAAGAGTTAATATATATAAGAGTTATAATATATATTAGATTGATTGATCAGCTGGTAAAAAAAAACAAGAGGTTTGCAGAGGTTTTAGACGGTAAGCTCCGCATCATTCGGAATAGGACTAAAAGATATTGAATAGTATATTCGAATCGATAAGTTTCAGGTAGAAAATGACAAACTAAGGATGCATATTGTAGAGCGCTAAGAAAAATACAAAAAAATATAAAATTTAAATTACAGTGCTCCCGCGATAATTGTGAATACTTTTTTTCCTTCATAGACTCTAAAGGATGAAAGCAAGTAAAAAGTACTATAATTAGACTGATTTTTTTTAATTTGAAACGTAAAAATTCTGTGTTTATTAGGATTAAAATTCCCTTCCGTTTTAGGTGTACATATATAGAGTGGTCGCCTTATAATAAAAGAAATGACTTAGCAACATATATGTTTGCTAATTTATTTTCAAAACTTTGTAACTCATTTTCTAGGCTTCCTGCCTAGGGTTTCAAATAATTGTCAAAAGAGATCTTAAGGACAAAAACCCTCGAAATAAAGATCAATTGTTTATGCTGGTGCAACAAAGCTGACACAACATATCAATACAAACCTGCCAACGTTTGATAGAATGTTTATTGAAAAGTCTTGCAGATGTTGTTCAAAACAAGGGCTATTCGGCAAAATATTACAGAATATGCCCATTAAATGTGAACTTATTAAGATATTTTTATGCTGGTTGTAAGAATATTTTTTGTTTCTAATTATATGAATTTTTTTTATGTTAAACTTAAAGCTAAAATGTTGTACTGTTTTTATTAACTTTTGTTTTTAAAATGAGTAAAAAAGTTTTGAAAAGAAATTAACAAACATATGTACTACTGTACTTCAAATTAACAAAACATTCAAAAATAGATCCTTCTTCAAAATAGTCCAGCTCACGAGAGGTCGAAGCTGGAGCCGAAATATTTTAAATGTTGTCTTAAAAAAGTCCAAGCTTCATTTTTAGAGGGGTACATCGAGCACAAATTTCGCTTCCATACAACTTGAGTCGCTCTAATGTACATGTTGCTAAGTCGTTTCTAATTAAAAGGCCACCACTGTATATATACAAATGTATTAGTACATTTGCTAGCATATTTATATTTCATTTGCTATTTAGATACTGTAAAGAAAGTTTGTGAAGATTAAAGTATATGAAAATTGAATTATAAAAAATTCTTAAAAAATAATTTTTGTTTAAAAGATGGTATTAGTCTATTGTAAAATTTTCTGTATTCGGAAATGTGAACAATTCGCAAAAGTGAACAACGTCAGTTTTAATTGGTTCACATTAGCGCGAGTGCACTGTATATTGTAATTATTATTACCTATATTCTTATGAAAAATATGTGTACATATGTGGATTTGACGGGAAGTAAACCTGAAATACTTTCGAAGCCTTATAGGTCAACTTTGTAATCTCCATTCGGTTTATCTCACTTGATACAGTGAAATATTTTAAAAATTTAAAAATAAAAATTGAAGTTTACTAATAAAGCTCTTATTAAACTGCAAATAAGCAATCCAATGTGCCAGTGAATGAATACAAGAACAAGAAAACATTTGAAACACTAAACAGCATAAACATAAAAAATTTCGATGAAAAAAAGAGTACAAAAACTTTCTGAAAAGTTTCAAAAGTACGCCCAATATGAATATTGTTTCAATAACAATTGCATCTGCAACAACAACGACAGTTAAGAAATGGAGAAAACGAATGGAGTTATAAAAAAGTCCGATAGCTAAATCAGTCGCTAAAGCAGAACTCTTTTGCCCCTACTCTGTTTAAATTTTTGAATAACACCTACAGTTACGAATTAAATTTGATTATAATAAACTGTTTACGGCTGTTGTGTTAGTAAACAAATATTTCTAAGGAGTGCGCACAAAAAAAAAAACTGGACTTACACTTTTCGTTATAGAAATAAAACTAAGTGACAGATATTTTCGTTTTATATTTCAATTAAAGTTAGTAATATTTGAATTCATTTGTGTATAAAATTTATTTCTGACAAAGATCTCAGAGCATCCAATTTTTTAGCCACTTTTCTTCTAAACATTTTAGAGTGTTTTAGAAAAATACGTATTATTTTACGTGGTTTGTCAGACTTCTTACATTGTTTTATTCTTGCTTTAGAAACTATTTTTTGGTTAGCACCTCCGAACCTAGCAGTCGTTTTTTGTAAGCGACGCGTTTTTTATTGAAAATTTCATTTATTTTTTGACGACATTCTTGTTGGGTGCCTATTTTCAAAAAACTAATTTTGCTATTGCAATGAAATTTAGCACGTGGATTTTGAAACAGATGACCAACAAAAACAGTGTAACGGTATTAAATTTTTTCAATTATAATAAAAGTTTTAAACTTAAAATTTTTTTCGTGCGCACTCCTTACTTTGATATTTGAATTTATTTCGTGACAAATGATTTCAGCAGAATCTGTTGATGTGAGGAAAACTTGATAAGAGGAAACTGTTTTCACCTAATAGGCATAAGCGCAACAGTACAGTGGATCATAGTGGAATTTTTCCAAATGACGTTGAAAAATTAAAATTACAAAAAATAAATAAGAAACCTGTATTAATACACATACACATTTGGGTGGTTTTAAAAAATAGATGTCGGATTTTTTATTGTGAGCATCCACCTAAAATGTTTCTATCTGTCAGATTTTAGGATTGCCAACGTTTGAGCACAATTGGAAAATGTTAACCCATGCCACTGAGACCTCAAAGTTTTGAAATTCTCGATTTTTTTGCAGTTTTGCGACTTCGGCGATCTAGAGGTATGGAACGCCAAAACTATGTGACCGTGTCATACATCAAATTAAAGGCCATATTGTTATAATTTTATTTTTATTCTACACAAAAATATTGCAACTAGTACTGAAACCAAAAAAATAAAGTCAATGTCCCTAAAATTTTACAGAAAGAAACATTTTAGGAAAATTCCCCCAAAAAAATTCTGCCATTGTTTTTTACCCCATAAGATAAAACCAGCCTAATACACACATACATAACACAGCCCTGTAAATTTGGACTTTTTTTTTTGTGGCAATAAGATGGGTCCAGGTGTTTCCGAAGACATTTTGTGTGCTGAATATGAATCTTACAGATTTTTAAAATACTTTCGGAAACACCTGGAGCTACCTTATTTGCAATTGGTCATTACAACCCTTCATTCAGGAATATGATTTAGCTTGGCACACCATTAAGTTGTGTGTGCTAATTTAGTCAGACAGATTTTTGAGAATGCTTTTCATGCAATTTTATTTTTTCTCAGGGTTTTTGCCAGAAATCTACTGACAGCCAATCGCTGAGGAATACTTTTTCACATTTCGTTTTAAACGAAATGTCTAATATTAGTTTCGAACTGTCGACTCATGTCTAATAAGCCATCACACTACTTACTAGGCTAAAGCAAGTACATATTGATATCTATATACATATATAAAAATAAATGTGTGTTTGTTTTTATGTATGTATGTTTGAATGTTACAGACGACTAAGCAGCTGAACCGATTTTCTTGAAATTTTACAGTATCTGCCTGTATGTCTGGAAGGAAGTTTATAGCTGAGCTTTTATTTTGATATTCAAATGAGCGAGCTGCCCACATATGCAACATTACCTGCTATTGTAAGATAATCAAATAGGTAATATTGGAAAAACTTTAACCTAGCACGATACCCTGCAAATTTTGTGCAAATAACTAACAGTTTCAATATAAATATTTTGGACAAAAATGGGCGAACTAGCAATAGTATGTTGGGTCACCCATTCATATAAAAGTAAAATACGAAAAAAATCTAGTACAATTATCTGAACAACTGTAACAGCTAGAATCTCAAATTTTTACAAGTACCTTTTATTTACGGAAATATTTTTGCACAAAATAGGGAGTTCAAAACAAAGGCGGCGTGGTCACATTAGAGAGTCCTCAATTTTGATTTCAACACTTTTTAGGTGGTGCCTCTTCATAAGTAATTACAAAAATTTGTATAATCTCTCTATAATATAAAATTAATTGTGTTGTTTGTGCATTTGAATTATAGGCGACAGATAGAACGGCTGAACCGATTTTTCATGACATATTCACAGTATC
>JABZEU010000023.1:0-23346 GCA_014635995.1 Sarcophaga peregrina
TATCATTATTTATGCTTCAGTACAGATGTAGTGCTATTATTTTAAGCATTAATGTTTAACTGAACTGAAGGAAATCATAGTTCTTTAGTTATTGTTGAAAGTTTAAATTAAATTCCTAGAATTTTTGTTTTGTGTTATAAATAGTAAAATTATTATTAAAATGGAAATCATAAAACTATGCAGGAGTTTCTCAGAATTTCCTATCTTTTTTTAATTTAAAAGAAAATAGAAAAAAATTTTTTATTTATGCAGAGTTAAACTGAGGCATTTATATCACATAAAAGTACCACAAATAAAATGAGTAATTGCCAGTTTAGGAAATTTTATTTAAAATTTTTCTGCCTACTACAATAAACACTGCAAATATTGAGATCCTTTTTACGAAAGGAAATTTTTGTAAGTCCTTTGTTTAAATGCTTTTAAAATACTTCTTTGAATACAATGTTAGAGGTAATGACATGATTATCGCTAATTTTTTGCTCGTACGAATCCTTAATATAAACAAAAATATCTTTAAACATACGTACTCGAGAAAAAGCCTCGTATTACTGCCCATGTGAAAAGGTCGGTTCTGGTAAATACAATCCTACCTTCTGAAGGGTTTAACCTTGTGCTTTGTTTATCGGCATAGCAAAGCAACTTTCATAGGGAATTGTTTCCGTATCATTCGGAAAGGCACAGTTTGATCAGAAGGTGTAAGTTTGATTCTGGGTATGAGTACAGTTTTATCGGTATGAATAATTTTTGCTGATATGATGTGCTCTCTCCCAAGTTTGTTACGATTAGTCTGGTACTATTTATTAATCCCTGTTTCGCATTAAGATTTCTAATTAACATTATAATTGCATTTGTCTTTATAATCAGTTTATGAGTAGGTAAATCCGATGGATTTAAAGAGTTAAAAATTCTTTTGGTTAAGCGAACCTGTTTATCGCACTTGATCTAACAAGTACTACAAAGTATTGCTAAAACAGCTTTTTACAACTTAATAAGCCTATTATATATAACTGACTTAGTAATAAATTGCATTATAGTAAATAGCGGTATTGCCAGAATGGATTTTAATATACCCTACATTACCCTGTATTACAACACTTGAACAAAAACATATAATCATAATGACAACAGTATTATCATGCAGTTCTATATAAATATAATTTTTATCAATGAAAATATTAATTTTTCAAATTCTAATTATTTTTCGCCATTAGTGTTAGATATAAGCTTTAAAATGAGATATCATTCATTAAATTTGACGCGGGTGGTATGGAAGATATTTGCAACCTACAAAAAAAATGCTTTAGAAATAATGTATATGATGATGATTACAATGAAATGTGATTTAAAAATTTTATTTGCATCCTTTTGTTAATGAACTGAATTCAAATCCAAAGGAGATCTTCACGAAGCAGTCCCAGTAGAGGAGATTTTAAATACCTTAGAACTCCCATGTCATGCATAGGGCTGTCGAATTTATCTAGAGATTTTGAATATGTTTTGTTTATTACTATACTCGTTATTACTTCATTGTTTCAGTGTTATTGATTAAGTTTTTTCTTGCTAAAAAGATTGGCCTACTGAAGCAAGTTCTAGACTGCTAGGATTGCCATGTATCATTGCCTAGATATTAAACTCTCAACGAAAATGTATGCATTGTATTCGACTTAATATTAAAAAGGACACATTATCTGACATTCCATTGATGTACGTTACTAAAGCTATATTCTCTGAGTTTTCAAGTGGTTTGGGAAATCGAAATTGCTCTAGATTGTGGTACACCATGAAGTCGCCGTGGTCTAATGGGTAGTGTGTTGGCTTATTAGACGAAAGGCCCGGATTCGTATCCCAGGTCAGACATCAAAACGAAAAATATTTCTTCGGCGACTTTCTCTCAGCAGATTTCTGGCAAAGACTCCGAGAGTAAAAATTGCCATGAAAAGCTTATCAAAAATCTGTCGTTCGGAGCCGACTTTAAACTGTAGGTCCCGCCACTCATGTATAAAATTAACGCACACAACATAAGTGGTGTGAGAAGCTAGGTCGTAATCCTGACTGAAGGGTTGTGGTACGCCATTGTATACTATTAAGGTGAATTAAAGTTTTGTGATATGAAAACTTCAAGTTCTTGAAAATGGATTTGTAACGACCTTATTTTGTTCCACAGCAAGAAAATATTTTATCCCTGTAAGGCAGGTCGTTATTTGATTTGATGTTATATATAGAGACTTTAATACCCCCCTTACCTACATTCCCTCCTTTCATCCTATATCTTCTATTTCCTTCCTTCTCTAAGGACATTGTAAAATGGGTCAATTTCGATCTCCTTGTCTTAAACGACAAGTACACGTCCTCTAACCGAACCTAACTTAACCTAACCTTGAGACTTTAAACTCTTCCGTATACCAATGCGTCATCAATTAAGCTACGACTAATAAAATCTAGAGTTTTGAAGAGCAATTGGAAAGTGAAAAGGATTTAAAGTTTTCAGAATCGTCGTGAAACTGGTGGTCCAACTATTTGTTAATGAAATCAATACACAAAATTTGATAGGCAATTAGGTAGGTAGCTAGGTTGAAGGAAAGGACATCAACTAAGGCTCTTACACCAATTGACCAACACGTAAGCCATTATCCAGGTTTGTTGTGCATTACCCATAAGGAGTATCACCATAGTTTCTATAGGAAGTCTGTATCTTCCACTCTATTCCTCTGGTAAAGCGCCATTCCTGAAATATTCGGATCTTGAGGATTGGAAATATGGACAATAGCAAAAAAGGGCTCCATCTTTGAGGTGTTCCATGTGGACGCACATGCTCAGGTCGCCTTTCTTAATTTTTAAAATACTCATGGTTCTCTTCTCATAAGGAATGCCTTTCGCATCATTATTGCATTAAAGTCGATGTGACCTTTCTGGCCACTTTCTCTCTAGATTATAATTGACTGGAAAGCACTGGGATATCCAAACTTATGGTGTGTAATACTCTCGCTCTATTAGCTAGAATATTCCAATTACTCCTTGATGACAAGGAACCCATATAATGCGTAACGTTCCATGTCTGGAGTAATTTTTGATCGCCTGTTTACGTCTCAGATTGGTCTTTGATCCTGTATTCTTAAAAATTATTTCTTTAATTTTAATTTGGACTTTCTGTAAAGATATTTAAAACCCAGTAAGTCAAGCTTACTAAATGATTTCTAGAGCCCAAATCGTACATTCCCTGAACTCGCGTACCTCCTTAGAATGACAATATTACGTAGCCAGAGGCAAAGTTTGGTTTCTTCATATCTAATTGGTCATTAGTGGTCACCTTAGTCAGGGGTACAACCTAGCTTCCCACACCACTGTTGCTGCGTGTGTGTAATTTTTTTGCATGCGTGGAATGTTTTACAATTTAATGTCAACTCCGAATGCTAGATACTTTCTGAGGAACTTTTCAAAACAAATTTTATTCATTCTCAGAGGTTTTGTAAGTAGTCTGCTGAGAGGAATAGGCCGAAAAAAAATGTTTCATATTTCGTTCTGCTGGAGATGTCTAACCTGGTTTTCAACAGTGGACTCAAGAAATAAGCCAACACACTACTGAATAGACTATGGTGGCTTGATTTCTAGTTTATTTTCCACCCAGTTCCATCCTATCTCGTGAATCAACTTCTTTTTCTTCCCTGTTCTGGAAGAACTTAGTCAGTACAGAGACTGCGTTCGCAAATGAGTTTTTGACATCAAAACTACCACTCCATTCTACTTATCTAACCATCATATCTCCATCATATCTCCATCCAAGTTGCAACTAGTTTTCAACATTTGTGACATGGATCCGTTTAAATATGAGTAAATCAGTGAGCTGATCTCTGGTAGCGACTAGTCCTCACGTAAACTTTTGGCATGGATTCGTTTGACCAAGAAAGTCGCTGTGGTCTGTATAGCAACTAGTCTTGACGTTCATCTGTTGCGTGGTTTGACGTTTGACAAATGAAAGTCAATAGAGTGAACTAAAAACAATTTTGTAAGATTAAAAAAGAAATCTTTGCCATCAGTTTACTTTTTTTGTTGTAAATTTTTTCCAAATCTTTATATTCTGCACCCTTTTAACAAATTATAAAAAGGTTTTGAAAACGAATTTAAAATTTACTCATTCACACTTGCATTCTAATGCTTGAAACAAAAAATATCACTTTCATAGTGAGATGACAACAAAGGAGAGCACACAACTCATACGTACGAAGAAAACATTTCAAAGTCGAAAGATGGCAACAACTTAATGGAACAATAAACCCCTTTTTTCTGACAACACAAATGCTTAAGAAATTAATTCCCTTTGTTTTACGGTAGCTCAATTCAAAAGCAATCTAAATTATTGGTGGTATGATGCTGACGATGACGACGACAACGACAACGACGATGATGTAGAAAAACAAGAATGTAAGGAATAGAAATGAAATGAAATGAAAAAAAGAATTTCAAATTTTTGAATATTTGAAATATTTATGAAATAATGTTTGTTGTTGTATTGTACTCTTATGCCTGTTATTGTTATTGTAATTGTAACTGCTGTTATTGCTTTTATTATTGTTGGTATAGTACGGTACAGGCTGGCTGTTATGTATTGCAACCAACTTCAGGTTGTTATCATTTGTAAACCGCCTGTCTGACAGCTGACAGATTTATTCTAGTGACAGTTCATTTTAATATTTACAAGCTTACAAAAGTATTTTGATCTATTGCATTCAGAAAAAAAAGTTATTCGTGATGGAATTCAAGCGTGATAGTGATAGTGAGATTGCCTAATATTTGGCTGGAAACCACAGGTGGCTATCGTTAGAGCCCTCCAGCATTTAAATGTGAAAAAATCTTTTGTTTCTCGAATCATTGCTCGTTACCGTGATACTGGCAGTGTTGCATCGTGCCCAAAAAGTGGACGAAAAAAAAACGGTAACAACACCAGAAATGATCCAAAAAGTCAACGCCAGATTTGATCGAAATCCACGCCGCAGTGATAGCAAAATTGTTCGTGAGCTGAACATATCGCAAGAACGGGTACAACACATATTGAAAAATGAGTTTGGACTAAAGCCATTGAAGTTCCAAGAAGTGCAAGAGCGTACCGATGGACAAAAGAAAGTTAGATTAGAAAGAGCCAAGTAGTTACTTCGCTTGCACGAAAGTGGCCAGTTACCGAATTTGGTTTTCTTCGATGAGAAGCCATTTCAAAGTGAGTGGTGTGGGACGCCGTAACAGCCGGTGGTCGCTCCCCGCTAGTATTCTTCGATCGTGGGGTCAAAATAAATGCCGAATATTATTGGGAAAATGTCTTAAATACAGTATAGAAGCCCTGGGCAGACAAAAATTTCGGCCGCAGACCATAGACATTCCAACAGGACTCAGCACCACCGCATTCAGCCCGCGTCAACCAAGAATGGCTTAAAAAGGAGGTTCCTTGGTTCATTTCTACCGCATAATGGTTACCAAAACCTCCACATCTCAATCCGTTGGAGTTTTGCACCTGGGGCATTTTGGAAAGTAAAGTTCTCACTAAAAAAATACCAAAGTGTCGATCATCATAAGACAGTGCTTCGCCGGGAACGGGCCAAAATACTGCAGAGCCTCTTACGTGCAGACTGTGATGGCTTTGTCGGCCGTTTGAAGGCCATACTTCGCCTCTTAATAAGTCTTGTTGAAACCACATGTCATCCAAGTCAAGCTCTTGCATTTTGGACAAAAAGAAGTTGGATATCATCTCACGGTAGCGCTCACTATTCACAGTTATGTAACGGTTAGCAGCATCTTTGAAGAAGTACGCTCCAATGATGCCACCAGTCCATAAACCGCACCAAACAGTGACATTTTCTGGTTGTATTGGTAGCATTTGCAATGCTTCTGGCTGATCTTCACTCCAAAATCGACAATTCTAAAAAATACCAAAGTGTCAATCATCTCAAGACGGCGTTTAGCCGGGAATGGGTTAATATACCGCAGAGCCACTTTCGTGCAGCCTTTGATGGCTTTGTCGGCTGTTTGAAGGCCATAATTCTAAACTGATTCTAAAATTTGATGTTGTTTCCAACATTTTTTTGCTTTTGAACGATAAAATTTAAAAATTTAACGCTTTACTTTGGTTGCATTATATATCAGCCACCCTGTAGTAGTATACTCAACTTTATTATTTATTAAAATATATTCATGAACAATATGCTACAATGCAAGGGAAATAAAGGGAGGAGGGAGAGAGCAGAAAACAAAATTCATGGAATTTGCAATAAATATTTTGTAGCTTAAGTGTAAAAGGAGATGAATACTTAAAAAAAAAATGGGAAAAAAAATTGGAAAAAAATCTTGAGTATAGGGTGACAGTATAAAGCTTCTTCTCACTGGCACCGTCACTGGCTCTAGCACTCATAAAGGATAACCGGAACAAATAAACAGTTGCACGTAAGTAAGCCTTGTGTTGTCTTTGCCACAATAAAAGGCCAACATCAGGGGAATTGAAAACAACAACCAACTCACGAATGTTACGATCTTCGTTTTGGGAGTCAAATCATAAAGAGGTCCCCATAAAAAGGAGTTGTACACCAACACTCTCATACACTGATATATACGTACGTAAATATATTCAAATATATAAATTTATATACATTTACAAATAACATTTCAATAAAAATGAACGTATGGAATGGAAAGGGGTGAAAAAGTGAGAGAGGGAGGGAGTGAAAACAATACAAAATTTATAAAATGAAAACGAAATGGTAATAAAAAAACAAAAATAAAATGAAAATAAAAATCAAGTAACACGTGTATTGGTTGTGTCCACAAAAGTATTGCAGATAAAAGAAAGAAAGAACGAAAGCAAAAAAAACACTGAAACTGTAAGTGGAAACCTGTAGTCGAGGACACACACAATAAATGAAATTCATTCTAATCTATAATGGGGTAACAGTGAACTAAAGGAATGAACTCTTTTGATTTTTGAAGCAAAATATTGTGAGACTCGAAGATATTTCAATAAGAAGTTTTGTTTTGCTTCAAACAGATTCAGTTTTAAATTCAATTTCAGGTCAGATTAAGGATACAAATCACAATACGATCAATTGAAAATGTGGGTACTTGTGGAGATTATAGGAGTTTTACATAAGTTTTTAGTTTCAGTTTTAAAAGATCTCTTGATTATGAAAGGTAAATGGTAAAAAAGGTGTGTTGGCTTATTAGACAAAAGGCCCGGGTTCGAATCCCAGGTCAGACCACTCATGTATAAAATTAACGCACACAACATAAGTGGCGTGAGAAGTTAGGTCGTAATCCTGACTGAAGGGTTGTAATGGCCAATTATGTATGGAAATGTCGTTGCTTTCTGGGTAAATATGTTGGATGATACTAGACTAAGGCAATTTTACACTTTCTTTTATGCAAAATTTAAATTTTGGGAGAGCTTAATAAAAGATCTGGTAAAAGTTCTTAGGTAAGAACTTAGCCTTAGTGTTATATAAACCGATGTGAATATAAATTCGCTTAACAGGTATTTTACTAAATATTTTCAGAATAACTTCCCTATTAACATACCATATTGCTTTCCCTATCAAACTTCGATTACTAAAAACAAATAGAATTGATTATTTTAAATATTTTTAATTTTATGCAAAACTAAAAGCCATACACTCCAATAAACTTGAGTAAAAGGTAAAAGAAGAAGAACGAAAGCGTATAATATTTATAAACTGCCTTTGATGGGGTCTTTTAAGGGATAATAACGGGGAGTATAAAAATATTTTGTTTGGTAAAAACGCACAAAGGGACTTTTGGCAAAAGTGAAATAAAAAAAAAAAACATGAAATAAATAAATAAATAAACAAATAATGGATGTACAGCGATGTAAAAAGCCTTATGAAACATTTTTTTTAATGTCTGGCATACGCAGCAGTGTGAACTAATATAGGAAAATGTTAGAAATAAATCCCCTTTCTATGAGCAAATAATCGTGGGTAAATGGCAAGAAAACTTTCTATAATGATGGTAAGCATGGCTGTTTAAGTGTGTTAGTGCAGAAGAAGTATAAGCATAGGTGTAGTTTGGTGTGCGTTTGCTGTGTTGGCTGCTTAAAACTTAAACTCTAATGCCCAACATAATGCATAAACATGTATGACTTTATACATGTACATGGGTATGGATGTGTAATATATTTCTGTGTGTACACATACTACGTCACTATATGGATGTTTTATTTAATGCCACTAGCAACAGACAAATGAAAAATTCATAGACTTAAAGTTGCATGCTTGACTAGAGAGATGGTTGTGATGTAAATATCCCAGCCAAAGCAACAGCAACAGCAACTGGTTTAACAATAAAAGTTGAATAAAAATCAACACTATGTTTGTATGTTTATTCATACAAGTTCATACACAATACATTCATGCTACTGTTGTTACTTTTATAAAATGTAAAAGATGTTCGTTCTGTGCATTTACAAATATGCCGACTATCAACACGATAACAAACGAGCAACATAGGCTTCAACTGGCAATAACTAACAAAACAAATGTAAAACAACAAATAAACTAAAGTGCACACATACATGCATACATAACAATAACATGCAAAAAAAAGAAAAAAGTAGACACAACATATTAAAATGGAACGAACATACGGCTTAAAGTTGACTGAGTTAAGCTAAGCTAGTTTACTGCCATTACAACTACATCTACATCTACAATAGCGCAATAACAAATTTAACAAAGAGTTGCTTTCTACGTGTTGCATGCCCTTAACAGAGCAAAGTTATTAAAGATTGCTTTCATATGTTGCTGCCTGCTGCTACTGCTACTGCTGCTGCTTGTGTAACTATTATGCTGATACTTTTATGCTTCCTTCTGCTGCAGGGCATTAAGCGACAGCAGATTATTATTTTGTTTTTAAACAAACTAAATATTTCAGTAGTTTTCCAATAAAGCCAGCAAATGCAGTATGCAAAAGACACAAACTTCAGGAACACCAACAAACAATAACTAAGATTTAAAACAAAAATTGAAGTTTCTTTTTTTAAAAGAATAGAAAGGCGGGCGTAATCATAACTTTAAGGATTTTGTAATTATTTAGTATGAAACACACGAAACTACAGAGATAAGCGGTACAATAAAAATAATAAAATGCGTTCAAATTTCACCAGTATTTGGCCACAAAGTAAGCAAGTTTTTGAACTTTGTTTTTAGGAATGCCCAAGAAAAAAATTCGTTTCTTTATGTCTTCTCTTTTCGTCTTTCTTGTTGTAGAGATTACTTCTAGGATTTAAAATTTACAAGCCCCTTCTAGGAATGAAAAAAGTTTTAAAAAGTTCCCAAAAAACAAGTTTTTGTTATGGGGAACAGGTTACAACTTCTTAATGAAATTCAAGGCAACCATTCCGGATAAAAATGTCTAGAAAAATAGGACTCCATGCAAATTTTCATTGCTGGATCCAAATTTTATGGAACGGAACTTAGCCCACAAGGCTGGCGAATCAATATTGCGTCTTTCAGGCGGAAGTGTCCGAAATTCAAGCTGCAGTGAAAATTGTTGTGGACAAAAATGTTCGCAAGCTAAGGATCATTATACTTTTTAGTATGATAAACTCCAAGACAGTGTACAACTGTCGCAGATGTCTCAATGATATGGCGAGCCGATGTGATGTTTGTATCACATGGGTACCGGGACATAGGGATATTCCCGCCAACTGCAGAGCGGATGATTTGGCCAGAAGGGGCACGACAATCAAGCTCTCTGATGAATTCTCTACACTGGGCATCCCTTTAAGTACCTGTGGACTTATGATTGACAATGCAATCGTGGACCTTGTCAACAGTAGGTGGGCAGCTTCGTATAAAGGCAGAGCGGCGCATCAAATCTGGCCAAGGCTAGATAGAAGGCGCACGGCGACTCTGCTTAAGCTCTAAAGAAGCTGTTATCGGGGTTATTACGAGGCATTGTATTATAGGTACACATGCGAGGCGTATTGGTCTTGGACACCTCGCGAATGATTTCTGCAGAAGCTGTGGAGATGAGGAAGAGGATGAAACTATTCTTCACCTACTGTGCACATACCCGGCACTTGGTCGGAGGAAAAAGAAACATCTGGATGCCTGCTACATGGAAGATCTAGATGAACTGTCTTGCATGGATATTGGCAGTCTGAGTCGCTTTATCGGAAGCTCCGAGTTGTTCCTGGAATAGGGGAGAGGATGAAACTGTGGTATCACAAAAATCCGCTACTTAGTTTTATTTCTATAACGAATAGTGTAAGTTCAGATTTTTTCGTGCGCACTCCTTAAGTAAGTAAGTATAAGATATGATGATCATGTACTGGAGTTTATCACATTGAAACTCAGTGAACTGATAGCCATCTCTGACTATCAGAAAGTAATGGTAATGTCCCACTGGTAGGCATTTGCATCTTTAAGAAGCCTTTATTGCAGACAATTCCGCCTGAAAGAGTGGATATTGCTGTGGCAGCATTGTGGGCTAGGTTCCGTTTCGTTCAATTTGGAACCAGCAATAAAAATTTGCATGGAGTCCTATTTTTCAAGACATTTTTATCCAGAATGGTTGCCCTGAATGCAGCCTAAGTGTGTCCGCTCATCGGGTGGACAGCCACTTCTACCTACCTACTGTCGGAGTCGACTTTAAATTGTTGGTTCCACCGCTCTTGAATAAAACACATACAGCATGGGTGCTGCTAGGTTGTAATGACAAATTAAGTCAGCCAGTAAGTTAGTTTCCATATTGCTGAAGTTCATACTCCATTGGATTTTCTGTCAGCATAAAATATTTTCTTTAAATCGCAGCTCGTACGATGTGTTTGACTTTGCAGTCTTTAGTTTAGTTCATATAAGGAGTGTGCACGAAAAAATCTGGACTTACACTTTTCGTTATAGAAATAAAACAAAGTGGCGAATTTTTTTCGTTTTATATTTTAATTAAAGTAAATAATATTTGAATAATATTTGAAGGTTCTTACAGGCGTATTGTGTGAACGACTGAAGCCACTCGTCAAATCCACCATAGACCAGATCTTCACACTGCGCCAAATCCTGGAAAAGACCCACGAAAAACAAGTCGACACACACCATCTTTTTGTCGACTATAAGGCAGCCTTCGATAGCCCCATAAGGGATCGTGTTTATGCCGCAATGTCTGAGCTCGGTGTTCCTGCGAAGCTGATAAGGCTATGCAGAATGACGTTGAGCAACTCCTGCAGCTCCGTCAAGGTAGGAATGGACCTCTCCGAACCTTTTGATACCGTGCGAGGTTTCAGACAAGGCGACCCCTTATCATGCGACCTCTTCAACTTCGTCATGGAGAGTGTTCTGCGAAAGGCAGGAGTGCATCGCAATGGCACTATCTTTCAAAAAAGTGTCCAATTGCTTGCGTACGCTGACGACATCGACATCATAGGGCGTACCAAGCGAGATGTTACTGCTGCCTTTAGCGCTATTGAACGGGAGTCTAAGAAGATGGGTCTGGCAGTAAATGAGGGCAAAACAAAGTATATGTTGTCGACAAGTAGAGACGTGCGGCGTATTGATTCTCAGATTACGGCCGATAACTATACTTTTGATACAGTCAAGGAATTTATTTATCTTGGCTCCGCCGTTACCACCAAAAATGATGTCAGTCTGGAGATCAAACGCAGGATTACTCTTGCCAACAGGTGCTACTATGGTCTCAATAGGCAATTGAGCAGCAGAGACCTCTCTCGTGCGACAAAATTAATACTCTACAAGACGCTCATCTTACCCGTGCTTCTTTATGGCGCAGAGGCATGGACCCTGTTAAGAACTGATGCAGCAGCCTTGAGGGTATTCGAGAGTTTGAGTATTGAGAGAAAGCGTGGAAGTGGAAGAAAATTAGGATTTGCCGACCAAAACAAAGCAAGTAAAATAATACGTATTTTTCTCAAAACGCACTGGAAGAAAAGTGGCTCAAAAAGTTGGATGCTCTGAAACCTTTGTCAGAATAAAATTTTATACACAAATAGAATTCAAGTATTACTTACTTACTTACTTAATTGGCCTTAACAACCCGATTAACGGATTTCGGCCTGCCGCAACACATCGTTCCAGGCGCCTCTGATTCTTGCGCGCCTACGCCTGTTGGTCACACCAATCGATGACAGGGCTTCCTCGATTTGATCCTTCCAACAGATACAACGGTCGTCCTCTTCGCCGACTTTCGGAGATCCCCGCATCAAATACCCGTCTCGCAGGAGCATCCTCCTCCATTCGAACAACATGGCCGGTTATTGCCACAGTCTTTGTGGGTAGTATGTTCGCTTATTAGACGTGAGATCTCGATTCAAACCCTAGATCAGACATCTTTAGCTAAACAAAACACGAAAAAATATTTCTTCAGCGACTGTCTCTTAGTAGGTTTCTGGTAAAAACTTTTAGAGTAAATGAAAACTGCCTTGAAAAGTTTCCAAAAAATCTGTAATTCGGAGTCGACTTTAAACTGTAAGTCCCGCCACTCATGTATAAAATTAACACGTACATCATCAGTGGTGTGAGAAGCTAGATCGTAGACCTAACTGAAGGGTTGTAATGACCAATTGCAGGGTGGCTGACATGTATTGCAACCAACTTCAGGTTGTTATCATTTGATTTATTCCAGTGCTTTTATTATTGTTAGTATAGTACGGTACAGGCTGGCTGATATGTATTGCAACCAACTTCAGGTTGTTATCATTTGCAATCCACTCGTTTGCTAGCTGACAGATTTATTCCAATGATAGTTCATTTTATTATTTACAAGCTTAAAAAAGCATTTTGATCTATTGCCTTCAGAAAAAGATGTTATTCATCATGGAATTCAAGCATGATAGTGTGATTGCTTTACATTTGGCTGCAAAACCACACCAGGCTATCGTTAGAGCCCTCCAGCATTTAAATGACCAATTGCGTACAATCATATTGCAAGTACCTAAAGAGTTCATGAACTGGCCAAGGGCGCCAAAAGCATTGAATTCTGCGATAAAATCCTTACTTTGGGAATCAGTGTGGGGGCTTGTAAGCTTCTAATTGCCAGTATGGTTATCGATGCCTTCAACAGCAGATGGGGTAGCTTCTGATATGGTGCAGAAAATATATCCACAACTATATGAAAGTTAAAGCTACTTAAACTCCAAAGAACCTCGTACAGCGTAGTTATCGGCGGCATAAGGCGACATTGCGTGCTAGGTATGGGGCTAATGCACCTTGCAAATGATTTCTGTACAAGCTGAGTAGGATGAGGCTATTTTCCATCTACTTAGAAACTAATTGGCACTATGTCAAAGGAGAAAAAGGCATATTGGGGCTGCTTATTGACTGTCTGGTATTGACTTTGTCAACCTGAGTCGCTTCATTTAAGTGGTTCCAGGAGTAGGAAAAACTGAAGAACTGTTTTTTCACAATTTCCTTTCCGATTTCCTTCTATTAGAGGTTTTAGATTTCAATTGGATTCGATTACTACTTGCAATCGCAAAATAAATCGCATAAAATAAAAAATTTTTTTGATATTACTTCGCAAACTTTTACTCTGAAAGGCGTTAAAATTATTTTTTTTTGAACAATTTCTTTTCCAATTCCATATCAGAATTTTATTCAATTTTGTTTTTCCTCTATTTTCCATATTTTCTTTGTTAAACATTCTCTTCTCCTCTTGCTTTAGTAATAAAAATTTATTTTACTTCCTTCATATGCTACAAATTTATACTCAAAAATTTGTTATAGTCTCGACTTCCATAATCCCCCAATACATGTTGTATGCCAGATAAACTGTTGCCTCAACATGTAACAAATTTAATAACCAACAATGTATCCACGATTTTCTTCTTCTTCTTTTTTTTGTTTGCAGACTCCAAATTCAACGAAATAACAAGAATCTGTTTAACAAACAACAACCGCCCGCGGTCACATCTGTGTAAAGTTTTCAATGGTGAAAGTGCAGCATAAACAGCAACAAACTCGAGTATTGTAGGAGTAGAATATGGAGTATCATCATAATAAAAAAAAATACTCGTAAATATACTTTATACACATGTGAGTTATTTTTACTTGTAAATGTTGTAAAATAAGCAGCAATCTGGCTAATAATACCCAACAACAATAGATTAAATGTACGTTGTTATGGCAGCTAAGGGCTGAATGTACAGTAGCGAGCACAAAAAATGCAACACTGTGCCATATGATCTTTAATAAGATCTGTTTCAAAATAACGGTAACTAATTTATCTATTTTCTTTTGCTGTTAATTCTTTCAATTATAAATTTTCAAAGTAACCACAGTTTATTCCAAATTCTGCTTTAAAAAGTTAAATATTTTTGAATTAGTGAAAAAAGTGCAAATTTTTAGCGAGCAAAAAAAATGCAACATAATAAAAAAATAGTTAAAGTAAGTTATTTATTTAATTATAATTGAAAATTTCTTAAATAAGTTATACAACATGTGTTTTGTAATAGAAGCAGCTCTCAGCTCTCAGCTGACAGCAAAACTGCAATCATTAAAGCCTTAGAAGAATTAAAATCCATGCGTGAAGTTGGACACCTCTTTGGTGTAAATCAATCAACCGTATGTCGGATTAAATTTCGATTTTCCTTGAGAAATAGTGTGGAAAGGAAACCAGATAGTGGTAATCCTCGAAAAACTACCTCTCGCCAAGACCGCCAGATGATTGCACTGGTTAAAAAAGATCCACGAAAGACCGCAGTGGACGTTGCTAATTTCGCAAATGAACAAATGGGAGTCTCTATAGGCGTTCACACGGTTCGCCGTAGGTTGAAAAAGGCTAATTTGCATGCGAGACGACCCGCAAAGAAACCTCTCATCAGTGCAATCAATAAAAAGGAGCGCCTGCAATTTGCAAAACGTTACAAGGATTGGTCAAATGAACAATGGGCTAAAGTCTTGTGGAGCGATGAAAGCAAATTTAATTTGTTTGGCTCCGATGGAATAAATTTTGTTTGAAGGCTGCCTGGATAGAGATATTCTCCAAGATATCAACTTCCAACCGTAAAACATGGCGGTGGATCAATAATAGTGTGGGGTAAGGAACGATATGTTTAAAAAAAATTATTGATTTTACGTCACGTATTTACAGGTGCGTTTTCCCGTGATGGGGTAGGTCCCTTAACTCAAATCGAAGGAAAAATGGACGACAAGAAGTACTGTGAAATCCTTGGAGAACACATGCTTCCTCATCTGCGGGAAAAAATGCCTCCTGGTAGCATATTCCAACAGGATAATGATCCAAAGCACTCAAGTCGCTTAGCTCGAAACTATTTAAGCGACAATGATGTCAATGTTTTGGATTGGCCATCACAGTCTCCCGATCTAAACCCCATAGAAAATCTATGGGAGCTATTAGTTTGGGAAGTTAAGAGGAAACATCCGTCAAATCAGAGGCAATTAGAAGAAATTTTGAAAAGTGAATGGGCAAGTAAAAAGGCAACTCTATGCCTTCTAGGTTGCAAGAAGTCATAAAAAATAAGGGCTACGCCACTAAATATTAATTTTAAGATTTTTTTTTTGTAAGAATTACTATTTAATTTAAATAAACACACATTAAAATTTATGCTGTTGCATTTTTATTGCTCCCATGAAATTCGCACTCTTTTTAATAAATGACAAAATAATATCACATTAATTAAAAATATTTACTTAATGTTATTGATAATAGGTATCTCTATAACTGTAGGGATTTGGATAACCCAAAGAAATATTTTGAACTGGTCACCATTTTTTTGAAAATTATCGCACTTAAAGATAATTTTAACCAACGTTGCATTTTTTGTGCTCGCTACTGTATATGGTCGTCTGTGTTAGTTGAAAGAATTTCAAGAAGTCAAAACTGTAGTCACAAATAGCTGCTGCTGCGTATTGTATTGTAACCCTTTATTCAGCATTAAAACCTAGTTCCTCACAGAACTCATGCTGTGTGTGTTTATTTTAACCAGGAGCTCCAAGGCCTTCAATTTAAAGTCGACTCCGAAATGACAGATTTTTTGAGAAACTTTCATGATCATGAAAGACTGCTGAGAGGAAGTCTCTGTAGAAATGGTGCTCCATGTGCGAACCACGGTTCGGTTCTCTTCCAACTAGTCAACACTCTGCTTACTAGACCATGACAACTTATAATGCACAGTATCAGGAAAATTGTTTCAGGCCTAGATTAAAATCAAACAATTTCATACGCCACCTTTGGAAGACTGCGTGAAGGTTCCTTTTCTATGAGCTAGGGGTTAAATCACGGCATCACGTCTAATAAGCTAACACACAACCTACTACACTACTGTGGTACGGAAAAGCAACCAGAAAATATTTAAAAAGTGCAAAAGTTTAGGTGGAATGGCGAATCCTTTGGAGATATAATCCTCAAATATTTCCATGAACCTTCTTTAGATGTAAACCTCTAGAGTAGCCTTGCCTTCTTTTTTCGATTGCATTATTCCTCCTAAGGAGTTTGGGGTTCAAAACAAAACAATTAATTAGTTCTAGTGCTGTGGATAAAGAGATTACAATTCAATGGACACCGGACCTATTAAAGGTTGTGGTCTTTTATCGTCCGTTTGAAACCACCATTTCGATTTTTTGAGTAATAAGCATTAAATCTTGGGATATTGTTTAGGTCGTGGATCATCATCCCTTAGGTTTTTGGAGCATTGATACATAGGCAATGCGACATGATCATCTTTAATATCGTATAGTTCCATGCACTATAGCAATCTATTCACAACATTGTTTCATACCCGTGGTGAGAGAACTACATTTAGAGGGAAGTCTTTATTTCTCCAGTGGAGGCGGGAATAATTCAAAAGTTTGCCTATAAACCAGAATGTACAGTGACTCATACTGAGCTTAATAAGCCTACGACAATACGACAATACATACATACGTAAATACATATATACCAGAGATCAGCAATGAATCGTTTTTCTGTTACTCATAAGCACTCGCGCAATTTTGAGTATGAGTGAATCAACAGAATTGAAATTCAACTATTCTGATTCATTTGTACTCGCTACACATTGATTTATAAGTATAAGGAGCAATGAGTATGAGTACAACGTTGTCATCAAACTCACAACATTCAAAATATGTTTGATTCATACTCCTACTCATTCTGATTCATAAATTTAGAAAAATACTTATAATACTTATAAATCATTCGAGAGATTCGAATGCTTTTCTGTAATTTCTGTATTTTTTTTAACGAAAAACAATATTTCTTTAAGTAAATTTTGATGTCTGATGTACATACACCACGAATGTAAACTTTATATTCTTTCTTTTTTCATTCTTAACGTTCATACAAACGTGATTTTTGAAATCGCTGTAATGTAAACGTAGTATTCAGTAAACCTAATAAAAACACTTGAAGAGAGTAAAATAGAATTATAAGTACGACTAATAAATGACTCAAATTTTAATCATAAATGACATAAAAACGAGTCCAAATTAATACGAACATGACTCTTAAATGACAATAAAAGGACTCATAAAAGACTCGTATGCGATTAAGCAATGACTGAAAAACAACTCGAAAAAGAATCATAAACGAAGATAAATAAGACTAATAAATGATTAGAAAGTGATTCGAAAATTATTATACAGCTACTAGAAAAAGAGTCGAAAATGACTCTCAAATAATATAGAAAATGACTCATAAGTGACTTTTTAAGAAGAGTCGCTCGTAGTTACTTTTTTCTCCCAACCAAAGAGTCTTTTATGTTCAGAAAACGAGCGCATATTGGAGCTTTTTAATCACGTCAAAGAATCAAAAAAGACTCGAATTTGATTAAAAATGTTTAAAATTGTTGGCTGGGAAATAACTCAAATTTAAATCATAAATAAATAAAGGAGCCCAAATTAATACGAAAATGAATCATTAACGACAATAAAAGAACTCCTAAACATAATAATAAATTATTCATAAAAGACTCGATTGCGATTAAACGATGACTGAAAGGCGACTCGAAAAAGAATCATAAACGAAGGTAAATAAGGCTAATAAATGATCAGAAAGTGACTGAAAGATGACTCGAAAAAGAATCATAATCAGAAAGTGATTCGAAAATGATTATAAAGCTACTAGAAAATGACTCATAAGTGACTTTTTAAGAAGAGTCGCTCGTAGTCACTTTTTTCTCCCAACGAAAGAGTCTTTTATGATCAGAAAATGAGCGCATATTCGTGGTTTTTAATCGCGCAGAAGAATCAAAAAAGACTCGAATTTAAATAAAAATTTTAAAAATTGCTGGCCGGGTGCACATGATAAGATTTCATTTAAATACTTTAGCACTCTTCAGGTGCTTGAAATTTTACTTGAGCTTACACGAATTATTTATTAATACTTCGAACTTGTGGTAATAATGCCAATGCCAATGATGATAATGACGACTTAGATGAGCTTGGATAATGACGATGATGATGACGGCTTTTCATCTTAAATTTTCTAATTTATAATATTTGCCTGTGTATGTGTATTCGTGTATATTTGGCGAAGAAATATTTTTTCATATTTCGTTTGAGTTGGAGATGGTCTGACTTGGCGTTTGAACCTTAGCCTCATGTCTAGGAAGCCAACACACTACCTACTAGACCTCAGAGACTTCATGTCATCATATAAAAAACACTAAAAACATCGCAATAAACTGATAAACTGGTTGCGTTCTTAATCTAAGGATCCTAGTGTACATCTACCACTATATTCGTTTGTAGTACTAAAAGTCCTAATATGCCTATTAATTTAACAATAAAAATTAATGGATAGACCTAATACAATATATTATAAATAATTTTAATATAATTCACTGTTGTTTTCGTGTTGACAAACAATTTTCAAATTCAAAATTTCTTTTCAAACTCAACTGTTAACATTTCCAAGTCTTCACGATTTCACTTACTGGCTCCACTTTTCAAATCGAAATTATTGCCATGCATTCTATTGAAAAATATCCAAACAACCAATACAAAACAAAAATTCGACCACCAAACAAAAGGTGTTCAATGGTTGTTGTTCATCAATTTATTAGGATATCGTGTTGGTTTCTGCTGTTCGACCAGTCCTCAGCAGTCTAGGGAAAGTCAGCACCAAATGGCACCAACAGCAGGGCTAAGGGTGTGCACAAGTGGCAGACCTTATTTATTATTATTTCGCTCAACTTTAAAATTAAAAAGCCAATTGTTGTTGTCTTTTCTTTTTTTTCGGGGAGGGGGGAGGAGTTGTGAGAGGCAAAAGGTGAAAACTAAATGAAATGTTTTCTCCATACTGTGTGAAGGCAAATACTGTTTAAGGAAAATATGTGAGGTTTTATTGTTGTTTAAATAAATAGCCAATCGTTATGAAAGGGGTGCATGTGGGTCGTGTGACAAGGTTAAAAAAATTTTTTAATTTTAAAAAGTTGTAAAACATAGTCCGCAAAACTATTTCAGTATCTGATAAATTCTTAAAATTTGTTTTTTTTCGGTATGGCGGGGGAAGTGGTGCGAAATTCAATTGTTACGTTGTTATCCTTTAAAAACATATAAAATATGAGCTCATAGATTGCAAATAAAATAAATTTGTGTTTAGCGCACAATTCTGTGCACCACTGTTTACAACCTGATGTAACCAACAACAATTGCTTTTCTTTTTTATTCCTCTGTTTACACCATTTGCATAAACAATTGTTCGACAGATCTTTGTAACGGAGATCTTCACACCACGCTTACAGAGTGGCTGATATATATTGCAACCAACTTCAGGTTGTTATCATTTGTAAACCGCTCGTCTGACAGCTGACAGATTTATTCCAGTGACAGGTCATTTTATTATTTACAAGCTTACAAAAGCATTTTGATCTATTGCATTCAGATAAAAAGTTATTCGTAATGGAATTCAATCGTGATAGTATGATTGCTTTATATTTGACAGGAAACCACAGGTGGCTATCGTTAAAGCCTTCAAGCATTTAAATCTTTTG
This sequence comes from Sarcophaga peregrina, assembly GCA_014635995.1. Classification (NCBI taxonomy): domain Eukaryota; kingdom Metazoa; phylum Arthropoda; class Insecta; order Diptera; family Sarcophagidae; genus Sarcophaga; species Sarcophaga peregrina. The sequence continues at coordinate 19,961 of JABZEU010000023.1, forward strand.
TTTCTTTTACCATTGCTCGTTACCGTGATACTGGCAGTGTTGCATCGGGTCCAAAAAGTAGACGAAAAAGAGCGGTAAGAACACCAGAAATTATCCGAAAATTGAAGGGCAGATTTGATCGAAATCCACGCCGCAGTGGGAGAAAAATTGCTCGTGAGCTGAACATATATATCGCGAGAACGGATGCATTTCACATATTGAAAAATGAGATGGACTAAAGCCGTTAAAGTTCCAAAAAGTGCAAGACCTCACCGATGTACAAAAAAAAGTTAGACTGAAAAGAGCCAAGGAGTTACTTCGCTTGATCGAAATTGGCCAGTTACCGAATTTGGTTTTCTCCGATTAGAAGTCATTCCAAATTGAGCAGTTTGTGAACAAACAAAATGATCGGGTTTACTTGCCAAAGAGGTCAGCTGAAAATTTACACCTGCGATTGGCCACCAGAACTCAAGCGACGCTGATGGTAATGGTGTAAGTCGCCGTAACGGCCGATCTTCGCTAGCCGCTCGTATTCATCAACTGTGGGGTCAAAATAAATGCCGAATATTATCGGGAAAATGTCTTAAAGATAGTATTGAAGCCCTGGGCTGACAAGTATTTTGGTCGCAAACCATGGACATTCCAACAGGACTCGGCACTACCCCACTTAGTAGGCGTCAACCAAGAATGTCTTAAAAAGGAGGTTTCCTCGCCTCATTTCTACCGCACAATAACCCCCACAATCTCTGGATCTCAATTCGTTGGACTTTTGCGCCTGCGGCCATTTTAGAGAGTAAGGTTCTCACTAAAAAATACCAAAGTGTTGATCATCTTAAGACGGCGCTACGCTGGTAGTGGGCCTAAGAGCCACTTTCGTGCAGCCTGTGATGGCTTTGTCGGCCGTTTGAAGGCCATAATTCGTACCAAAGGTGGCCAATTCGAACAAATCTAAACTGATTCTTAAATTTGATGTTGTTTCCAACATTTTTTGCTTTTAGAGAATAAAATTAAAAAAAAAAAATAAAAAAATATAGCGCTTTAGTTTGTTGCATTATATATCAGCCACCCGCATTCTCTTCAAATGTACTCCATCTTCACACAAGACTGACTGAACTTTACTTCCATTGACCTTAATCTGTGTCATCATTCATCAGAACCAATTATTTCTGGACTTATTAAAAATATATTCAAATTTTGTTTCCTAATTTATCTTCATTAGTTTAGGTACGCAGCTTCAAAGCATTTTGTTAAAGCAAATCAACAACAAAGCAAAAGAGCCTTAATATAAGCGCACTTCTTCGGATAACAACTTTCATAGCACCAAAGTGGATTGAAAGATGATTCCCTTACTTAGATACTCTATAGAGAGAGATTACTTTGGTCCCAAAAAGGCTTAAATCGCGTTAAAATCAACACTTTTGTACTTGGCTGATTCGGGCTTGATTCAAAGCAAACCGTACTTACCGAACTATTGTGACCGATATGGATTGATTCAAGTTCGGATGGCTTGATTTTTTCTTTTTTTGAGTGTATAATTAATCTCTAGTGTCATTGTATACATTGTATCACCTGCTGGTTTATTATATCACATAAGACGGAAGGTCTACTGGGTATTAAAAATTACTCTCACAATCCTTTCAAAGGGCTTGGAGTATTCAAAGGCTTGTGGTTTAAACTGTCTTAGTAAAGATCCATCAATCTATAAGGCATAGACTCGAAATTTATTCCATTGATTTTATGAAGTCGCTGTGGTCTAGTGGGCCTATTAGACGAAAGGCCCGGGTTCGAATCCCAGTTCAGACAACAAAACGAAAAATATTACTTCGGCGACTTCCTCTCAGCAGATTTCTGGCAAAGACTCTGAGAGTAAAATCTGCCATGAAAAGCTTCTCAAAAATCTGTCGTTCGGAGTCGACTTTAAACTGTAGGTCCCGCCACTCATGTATAAAATTAATGCACACATAAGTGGTGTGAGAAGCTAGGTCGTAATCCTGATTGAAGGGTTGTAATGGCCAATTATGTATGTATGATCTTATGAATCAATTGCCGTTCGGCACATATTAGCCACACTTGTGTTACTGTAGTTTCAAATCCTTCAGTTCAAAAAAAAAAAGAACAAGAACTGGAGAACAATCTGCCTATAACTTAGCACTTCACCCTCCTAGCTACCACCCATGTTGGTTGTAAATTATGACATCAGTACAGAAATAGACAACAACAACAACAAAGGAAAAAAACGTTTTTGCAATTCCCTGATGTGCACCAGGAAAAAGAAAGAAAATCTGAAAGAAAAACGGACAAAAAATACTAAACCCAACAAGCAGCACGACATGTTAAATTATTACAAGTACATCGTGCAACAATGGCAAGGTACAATAACAGACAAAAAGGATAAACCGATAGACCAGCATATAAACTCAACTCACACAGCAGAGCTTCGTCCGAAAATAAAGCCAAAGAGACAGCAGAGATGAACTTCAAACAACAAGAAGGTGAGGGTAAAAGCCGTAGCATGAATAAAATGACCATGACAACATGTTGAAAATGCATGTTGTGTTTGATACAAACACACAAACACACACACATAAACACGGCTATTGCTTATTGTATCAGTGTATTGTTGTTGCTGTTTGCATTCCTTTTCATTTTTTTGTTTTTGTTGCTCAGTCTTCCAAACAAACCAAAACAAAAAATGAGAGAAAAAAACCCAATATGAAAAGGCAGGATTTTAAATTATGACAGCCATGCCAGCCTTTAGAAGGGTAATGCAGAATAACCAGAACAACAACAATAACAATGACGACCAACAGTCCATAACACAAGGCAACAGAAAGGGGAGAGAGAGAGAGCAACCTTTAAAGCTTAATAAAGTAATTAAATAAATGCCTTTTTAGATTGCCTAAATGATTTACGCGGAAATTCTTCTGTGTCTGCTACCCAATGAAACAATAGCCTTTTAGTCCTGTGTACACTCTCCCTCTTTGGTATTTATTTCTTGGTGTTGTTTGAGAGTGTGTGTGTGTGTGTGTGTATGTGGACGTGATGATAAATTACAATTCGTAAGTGATTTAAATTTATTTCAATTTTCTTTAAATGTTTTTAAGGAGTGACTGTTAAATGCCAGGCAGGCCAGTAGCTAGGGGCAGGGATTTGATTTAAATGGGTTCGTGTTAATTGAACACACTGTACCGTTCGTGTTTTATATTGTAATTGTTAAAATTGATGAACTTTAGATACGGTAAACCAGTTGATGTGTTGTGTCCACACAGAAAGAAAGACAGAGGAAATGTTTGACAATATCATTGTCCAATACTAAATGCTTCTATCACTAGCTCTACTTAAGTACTACTTAGGAATTACCCCGACATTAAGCGGATAAAGAATTTATTACAAAATTCCAAAACTAT